>PVKP010003794.1:0-104362 GCA_004027715.1 Plecturocebus donacophilus
TCCTTCCTGTCTCCATTGTTAAGCACAATTATTGGCATAAAAGAGGTTTTTAATACCCATTTTTAGACTGTATTCTAGCCTGGGCAATAAAACAAGAATCCCATTCTCTCTCCCTCTTTCTCTTCCTCTTTCTTTCTCTCTTTCATTTTTTTTCTTTCTTTCTTTTGCTGTTTCTTTCTCTCTCCTTTTCTAAAATCTCCTCCTCTTCCTCTCTTTCATTCTTTTTTTTCTTCCTTTTGCTGTTTCTTTCTTTATCCTTTTCTCTCTTTTTCTAAAATCTCTTCCTCTTTCTTTCTCTCTTTTATTCTTTTTATAAAAAAAAGTAATATTGTCATATATTTTTCTTTCCGTATTTTCTGGACAACCCATGCCTATCAAATTATTTTCTAAACATGCATGAGTAATAGTAGATAAATGAGCGATTTAGAGATAGTTGCAGGTTATGACCTTAATAAGGAACTCCCTGAAATTGCCTTCATTTCTGGCCCTTAATGAGCTTGGGGCCTCTGAGTTAGTGGATGATAGATAAATTGCTTACATCATCCAAGAAGCTACAACTGTTTTGCTTTAATGAACAAAAATATAGGCAACCCACTAATATTTTTACTCCCCAACCCAGTTTCTTCAACCTTATTTGTAGGAGAAGTATGCCTAGATTCTGGCAGGAAGTTGTTGGTCATTCATAGTCTTCAGTCTGGTGATTTTTCATGGGCATACTGGGAGAAGTTGTACCTGGGAGTGTTAGTATGGTGCTATTTTAAATCTCGGGATTTCGCTTTGGTCTTGACATGAAAATTGCCTAAACGATATGCAAAATAAATAGAACATCATCTGGTTATATTTTGATAATGTGATTTTTCATGCTCTTGAAACACTGAGTTATAATTTAAAAGGTGATGAAATCATTAGGAAGTATTACCTGAAAAATTCCTCTACTGTATGTGTTCTTTCCAATTCCAGACAACTTACTAGAAATAATTAATATAAGGGTTTTTATGGGTTCCCAAGAGAAATAATCAGCTCATCACTTCAGTATTTTTATATATTTATATGTATAGAACGTAAGCAGGAAGAGATTTCGGGAAAAACAGTTTGTAGCCTGTCCAACAACACCAGAATTCTGACACACGGCTCAGAGTGACACTGGTATTCTGACCATTTGTTCCTCATTTGTGAGTGCTAACTGCTACGTGTAGTCAACTAAGCCAGATTCTGATCCTATTTCAGGAGAGTAAGATGAAACTTACAACATACTGAAATACCTTATAGTGATTTTTTTTTTACCTACACTTTGAATAGCCCTAAATGGAACTTTAATTTCTATAAGGATATTAGACTTCTAGAAACATTGGAGCAACTTAGCAGCTGCAAAGAACATGGGCTTTATTTTTCTGACAAAGGTACTGGTCTGTAACTGAATTTTTACATCTTAACCTTTAAAAGTAGCAAAATCAGCTGGGCGCGGTGGCTCACGCCGGTAATCCCAGCACTTTTGGAGGTCAAGGTGGGCAGATCACAAGGTCAAGAGATGGAGACCGTCCTGGCCAACATGGTGAAAACACTTCTCTACTAAAAATACAAAAATTAGCTGGGCATGTTTGCATGCGCCTATAGTTCCAGGTACTTGGGAGGCTGAGGCAGGAGAATCACTTGAACCCGGGAGGTGAAGGTTGCAGTGAGCCAAGATCACGCCACTGCACTCCAGCCTGAGAGACAAAGCGAGACTTCATCTAAAAAAAAAAGTAGCCAAATCCAGACCTCACCAAAACCCCTTAGTAGTGGTGCAGAGTTGTTCAAATCTCTCCACTTTCTAAGAGACTTGAATTTAAAGATTAGTTAATTTGTATGTAAGCAAACTCACAAGCCAGTTAACTAGGACAGACTTTTGGTATGTGTATGTGTGGTAGACTGGCAGGATATGTGCATGAGACAAATCTCCTCCCCTCCGTACTTCCTGGTCCTGCACATGGTGGTCAGCAGGAAGGGAGAAGATGCAGGAGGAAGAGTGGGGAAAAGAAACAAGAAACGCAAAGTGGAGCGGTTGGTTGGTGATGTGGAAAATGGCATGCATGTGATACATTTGTGTGTGCTTACTTGTTGTGAGACACTGAGGGCGTCAAGTCAACAAGTTCTGTGGTCTGTGTGGAGGGTTTGCTCAGTCCAGAATATCCGGAGCTGCAAATAAGCCAAAGCTGAAGGTAGTACAGTGGCCAGTTTGGTCTGTATGTGGCCAATCCTAGGTTAAAATAATAAATGGCATCCCCAAGAGCATCCCTAGTGAGAGGTCCCTCAATAGAATCCAGGAAAAACAATACCAGGTGTGAAGGACTGTTGACACGCAGGCTGGACATCCTTTCCTCAGCTGAAGATTGTGATCTGGACAGCATCCTTTCCAGGGCAGACCTCCTCATGCAGAAACAGAAAAAGATAAAAATTGGGGTCCTCCAGATTAACGGAACCACTGCCCTCTCCCTGTTCCATCTTGAGATACTCAGACCAACAGAATCACTGTCCTCTCCCTGCTCCCTCTTGAGCTACTCAGACCAACAGAACCACTGCTTTCTCACTATTCTCTCTTGAGATAATCAGCCTAATCCCACAGGATTTTTGTGAAGATTCATTAAGAAACTTCTGCTAATCTTCCCTTAATAATGTATGTATATTACCAAGAGTAAATCACTTGCTTCCAACTTCCCAAAGTGACTTGAATCACAAATAACTATATGTTGACCTTAAAGCATTTTTCTTACTGTTTTACTACTTACAAAGATAAAAATAACAGTTTTTAGAAAATTAAAAAAAATACAAGAGAGAGAAAAAATGAGTCCCAAGACTAACTACTAAGTCAGCTACTGTCAAGGATTTGATGGACACCCTTCCAAAGCTGGCTGTGTAATATATGGATATATATGTATGACCATATATGTATATAATCTGCACATAAATGGGATCAAAATATACATGCTGTTTTACAAGCTGTTTTTTTCAACAATATGCCAAAAAGATTTTTTAAGATAGTGTACAGACAGATACACACACACACACACACATGAACATGTGCACACACACACACACACACACATAATCTTAAGAGCCATATAGTAATCTATTGTGTGGGATTTTTCACAATATATTTAACTAGTTTCCTATTGATAAGCAACAAGATTTCTTCCACTGTTCACTATTATAAACATGGCTGTAATGCCAACTCCCTGTGTGTACATCTTTTCTCTTTTTTTTTTTTTTTTTTTTGAGATAGAGTGTTGCTCTGTTTCCCAGGCTGGAGTGCATTGGCATGATCTTGGCTCACTGCAACTTCTGCCTCTTGGGTTCAAGTGATTCTTCTGCCTCAGCCTTCCGATTAGCTGGGACTATAGGTGCGTGCCACCACGCCCAGCTAAATTTTTTGTATTTTTAGTAGCTATGAGGTTTCACCATGTTAGCCAGAGTGGTCTTGATCTCCTGACCTCGTGATCTGCCCACCTCAGCCTCCCAGAGTGCTAGTATTACAGGTGTGAGTCACTGCATCTGACCCATCTTTTTTTTACTTACCTGAGTACCCCTTTGGAAAGATTTCTTAGAAATGGGATTATTAAAGGCAACACATGCAAAATTTTGCTACTGCCAGATTTCCCTCCAAAAAGATGCTACCATTCTATAACCCATTAGTGCTGTATGTCCTTTCCTCAAGCAGAAAAAATTACATGATTGGCACCAAAAAGCATAAGCCCATCATGACAATCAAGGATGTAGGGGAAGCAGTCAGTGAGGATCTGATGGCAACATCCAGAGAAGAGATTGCCACTGGGAATCTGAATTCATGCATTGGCAATGAGGCAGCAACATGGAAAAAGAGAGCAGACTATTCCAAGTATTATTAATAATTTCTGACATATCATCTGATTTGGTCCAAATAAGTTATGACCTGCTGTTTACAGTCATATTTAGAATAAAAACTAATGAACATGTAAGTAGGAGCAATAGTAGCTGTATGTAGCAGCCATCTAAATGATACACTCAAATTACCATATATCAGCACCCACTCCATTTAAAGACAAAGTGCTGAGGATACTGAAAGCACTAAAACCTGAGTTGCTAGGCTGAACTAAAGATTTCCAATTTTCTATATATCTATTATCTATCTGTGTATCTGATATTTATGTGTCTGTCTACGTATCCACCTATGTATCTATTTAGCATCTATCTATCTATATATATTTATCATGTATCTACATGTCTATGTATATATGTATGTATGTATGTGTCTATCTATCTATCTATCTATCTATCTATCTATCTATCTATCTCCTATCCATCTGATAAAAAATCCCAACTTGTATATGAGTTAATCTTCAATTCTACAGACATTGACAAATAATATTCCCTGGTCTAGTTTGATGAAAAGGAAGCTGAATCTAAGAAGATATTTAAAGTAAAGCAAATGATGTTTTGCAAAGACCTTGAACCTTCAGACTAAAGTAAAAAATTGCAATCACTAAAACTAACTTTAATACAGTTTGCAGCTCAAACTAAGACATGAATTAACCAATAATAGATTGCGTTGACTAAAGAAAAAATCCTAAGTAAGAAACTACTCAAGCAAGTGTTTGTCTTAGTGAGTTTCCCTAGAAGTGGAGCCTAAGATGATGATTCTTGAACAAGTGTTCTATTCAGAAAACAGCTATGAGGAAGTGAGGAAAACAGGATGGAACAAAAGAAGAAGCCAAGCAGAGATGTGGCTTCAGTTGAAGAGTAGTATTAGCTTTATTCCACAGGGAGCTGAAAAGCTTGAGTAATATCACAAATACGTCCTATCTTGAGGCAAGGAAGGTGGGATTTTTCATCCCTGTATCAGTCATTCATTGGCTGTAAAGTGCCTTATGAACATCCACCATGGCATTTCTGGGTGAGGCATTCAGTGCTCCAGACAAACATGCCTTGGTGAGCTGTTGTTGGCCAACAGTCATGGCAGTTGGGAATGGGTGTGTGGGCTGGTGAAGGGGGATCAGGGTGAGACACCACAAACACCTAATACTACCCATCCCTTGCAACGCTCAGACCTACTTGCTTTTCACATTTAGGTCATTTTCCTCGGGCATGCCTTTGCCAGGATTGTGGTTAGTCATAATTTCTTAGTACACCTATAAGGAAAAGGTCAATTAGACAAACTGATAGCCCTTATGGCTGATTAATTAACAGTAGTTAATTAGATGAAGAGAAGGGGACAGCATCCCAGAAGTACAGTTTGTCATGAGGTCATCACTGATATTTATCATCTCCCTCTACTATTACAGTTATAGATACACCTTCAGCTCAACCAACACTTCCTAGTGAAGGTGGCTCAGCTGGTGGTGGGGGAATCATTTCTTTGGCCCTTAGTTACCATTTCCTTATTAGGCTTTGGATGCTGTACTTGAATATGCAGAATCTGAACATACGAGTTGCAAGATATGCTCCAGGGGGCCACCAGGATGCCAGACTGTTTCCTCCTGCCCCCATTTACAGCAGCTGTCCTACATGCCCCCGATTCTCAGGTTTGTTTACTCTGCTGAATGGCAAATTTATTCTTTGACTATAGGTCTACAGACAACAGTGACCGCTGTAAGTTTAGTGGAATTCCCTCTGTAACCTCTAGTAGAAACAACTATTCCAGAGGACCAAGACCTCTAGATTCACAGAGTATAAAGGTACAGGCATGAGAAGTGCCAATTTTCTGTCCCTGGGATTGATGGTGAGATGCACCACTCTAACTTCCACCCCTTGGTTACTGGACCAACTATATTCTACCAAGCGAGGAACAGCACCCTACAATGGCCACACTGGTTGCCTAAAGCACCTGATAGGATGGTGCATGAAGGATATATAGCAGTAATACTCATAGTAACTAGGAAATGGAAACACCGTCTTGCCAGGTAAATAAAGGAATTCTGCATGAGTCACCAAAAGCACATACTCATGATTTTAGACATTGCTCAAGATTTTATATAGGTTCTTAGGATCAATGAACAGTTGGTTTCACTCTTAACAATAACACTTCAAAACTACCACAAGCCTACTATTTAGTTTTCACTCATTTATTCAGTATTTGTCAAACATCTCCTATTAACCAGGCACCTATTCTAAGCACTAGACATTCAGTAATAAGTAAATAGCCTCTTGACAAATAGTTGGCAAAGACGTAAAGAGGTGATTAGCATGCCATATGACAATAGTCACGTTAGGAGCGTAAACCAACATTTGAACTTGAATGTGATGATTGAATAGACATTTTCCAGGTGGAAAAGGAAGGGCAAAGAACAGCAAGAAACACCAAGTGGTAAATGTTAAGTTTCTGAGAGAATAGCATGTGAGTGGTGGAGCACAGGTTGTCTATATGTCTGTATTTCCAAAAATGTGTATCATGGTACAGAACCCTTGAGCAATGCTCTTGGGAGCATCTCTCCCAAGAACTTCCAAGTCAAATATGTTTGAGAAAGTCAGCATATTACTGGCTCACAACCTCTTATAATCAACTCCAAAATCCAAATATCTCAGGAAAACAATTTGTGTAATTCTTCAGGCTGCAAAACCTTACCTTAACTGATGTGAGACCATTTTTTGTCTTTATTTATCTCAATGTGGATGATCATGTTTTGATACAGAAACAATGTGTTTGATTGCTTGAAAGTGTCATTTGATAGTTGGTGTATGTACCAACTATTTACCTTTCTATATATCTAACAATTTCTGAATTCTAAACACATCCAGCCACAAGGAGTTTTGGATAAAGGACTGTGGACCTGCATGATCTCCTTTTAGAGAGTCACAATGCATATTACCAGTTTCTAAGTTATTCAGTAAATTAACTAAATTTCTTTCACCTATTATTTCCAATATAGATTAACTTTTAAACATTTAACCTCCCCCTTTTGCTTACAAAACACCTACTAACATCCCAAGAAAAATAGCCCAAGGAATGAGTTTAGGAAATGCTATTTAGTATAAGCACTGAGCAGACAGCTCAAGTCTAAGTAAAGGAGAAACAATTGCATTGTTTTCCAGGATAATAAGTCTATTTTCAATGAAGATAGCAGACAGATGCACACTTCTTGTTAGGAGACTTTTGCTGTAGTGCAGGCAAGAAAGAATATAAGCTTGAACCAAGACATTCCAAATGCATATGTTTAAGTGGAGAGATTCAAATATGGGGACAATTTCAGGGTGAATTGATAGCTTTTGGAATTTGATAAGGTGTAGAGGGGAAAATGGAGAGTTTATTGTAATTCTGGGTTTTCTAAATTGAGAGAAGAGATGAATGGCAATGCTACCCATTGGGCTAGGGAATGTGAGGGAATCAATCAGTGCATAAGGTAGAAAGTTCCAGGTGCCTGGTAAAGCACAGGTGCTGAAGCGTAAGGAAATTAGACTTGCTTCTCAGAGAAACAATTATTCTGCTGATACAGAGCTGGGATACATCTATTAATATAATGATATGAGAGAGTCTAAGAGTTGAAAAAGTCATCACCAGTAGAATAATAAAGCCAAGAATGCAGAATAATAAAGCCAACACTAGAAAATGTGTAATACATAGGCATGGATAAGAGGAGACGAATTGGAGGAAACATTACTTAAGGAGAAATACGAGTACTCAGAGAGGCATTAGGAGAAGTACAAAGAGCTTTAAGGATTTGGTCATGGGTGTTCCTCACACTGCATGAGTCAAGGGTAAAGAGACCTGAAAATAGATCACAGCATTGGACAATTATCAGATCGCTGATGACATGGCCAGGAGCTGCCTCTGTGTTTGTGTTTGACACAAAAGCTAGGTGCAAATGGGTTGAGGAGTGCTTTAGTGAGCTTTGGCTTCCATAACAAATACCATCAACTGGAGGGTGTAAATAACAGAAATTTATTTTTTCACAGTTTTGGAGACTGGAAAGTCCAAGATCAAGGTCTCGACTTAATCTTGGGCTTGGTTTGAGAGACGAAAGAAGATAAATTTTGTGCTTGTTCTAGTAGGCTCTGGAGATGAGGTAGACAAAAATTGAGTTAATCGTATCTGCAATGGTGTTAGTTTCCTTGAAATTGATGTTGAATTAGAACTGAAATTTAATTGAACAAGACAACAGACAACAACTATGTTTATTTTCCATGTTTTGAAGTAGGTTCCATGTGAAAAATGAAGAGGGTATGTGTCCAGTATGTGGCAGCAGTTTAGTTGGACTGCACATCCATAGAGGATATGTATTGCTTAAACATTTAAATAGACTTCTTATCAATCTATGAAATAGATACAGAATTATGTAAGATTAAAAAGTTACCCACATTGCCACCACTTTTGAGATGAGAGATAAATAATGCAATGAAATTTCCTGTCCTCAAACCCACCAGTCATCTTAAGCTTATTTCATATCTCAAAGGTTGGTGCCATCTGAATGGACAGGGCACCATCTGCCCCATCCTCACCCTCACAGAATGGAGAGGTTGGCAATAAGCAGCCCATCAGCAGGAATGAGTCTTAGCTTCATTCTGCTACACATGAATGAAGAAACACCTGCACAGCTGTTGCAATGTCATGGGAGGCGAGAACTTTAAACAGAATGAAAGAAAGGAGAGTTAAAAGCATTGAAAGCATTCTGTGGAGTAACGCTCTCAGAGTCAGGTAGCTCTCTGTGTAGTTGGGAAACAAAGACCCATTGATTCTTCTTTTTTCCAGCCCAACATCCAGCCCACACTCACTGTGTACCCACAGTTTGTCAGGTACTGTGCTAGGCATGGGGAATACGGTGGCACCAAGGTGGATACCACCCCTGGCCTCACAACTCTTGAGGTAAGCAAGACTGTTGTTAACTAAGCAATTACAACGAAGTGAGAGGTTGTGATAAGGATGCCTGGGTATTACAAAAGCATAGAACAGAGGCATTTAAATAGAATGTGGCATTTAGAATCCACAGGGTAAACAGTAGTTAATTAGATGAAGAGAAAGGGGCAACATTCCAGAAGTGCAGATGAGCAAGAAGTAGAAGCCCAGATGTGTGAAGGAGAACAGAAAGAGTTCAATATATCCAGGAAGGGAAAGCACACACACACACACACACACACACACACAAACACACACACACATGCACACACATACACATCCAAAACAGCTGGGTCTGATTGAAAGAGAGAAAATAAACAAAGCCAAGGTAAGAAAGTTGGCCACGGCCAAGTTGAGGATGACTTTGTAACTCAAACTAAGGTATTTGAACTACATCAAATGGCTGTGATAGAATCAGATTTACAGGACAGAATTAGAATTGTATGTTAGGAAAAGCATCTATACTCAGCAGGCAGAGGGGATTGGAATTGGGGAGCCTGGCCCCAGGGTGATGGTAGTAGAGAGCTGGGGTAGACAGAGACTGGTGACCCAGAGCACTTCAGAGCAAACATGAATTACCCATTTGAGTTGTGCAGATCAAGGTGCAACATTAACACAGCTTCCTCTACACCTGTGGCTCCTCTCCTAGGGTCTTACTGGCCTAAGGACTATACTGGGAGGGTTGCCCAGTAACCACCTGTGATGTCGAAATCACTTGCTGCTGCGATATCTGCCTTTACCCTTTTCTTTGTGCAGTTTGGGTGGATGACTATTTGTTTCATTTTATTTTTCTCCTCCAAATGTTGAAATCTGTTTTGTACTACTGAGGAATTCAGTTTGGCTCATGGAGATTGACTCCAAAGCAGAGGCCTGAAGCAGCCAAGCTTAACCACCCAGTGCTGCAGGACAGAGCGATCAATAATTCCGTCAGTCAATGGGAACAAATGCAATGAGGAGGAAACACACGACCCTCGGCCTGGAGTCGTGAGCAAAGATGACAGATGCCCCTGCTTTCTGCAAAAGACCCATTTCAACCCCATTAGTGCATCATGTAAGGATGAGCGTGCAAAAATCACCATAAAAACAAAGGCAGCCTGTTGGGCTGGGCCTGGTGACTCGGGTGATTGGGGCCGCCTGGACGCTGGTGCACTGCTGTGCCTGCTGGGGTCTGGGGTGGTTGATCTGGTCTGGTCAGAACTTCACTCCTCTCCTGTCCCTTTGTCTGTATGCTGGTGGCAGGGGATCTGCAGCCATCCTGCCTCTGTTGGAGAAGAAGCATAAGGAAGGGCAGGGACTCAGCCCTAGCGACAGAGGCTCTGCAAACAAGTGTACCCCAGGAGTAGGGCATCAGAGCTGCTGCTGTTATTCATATGAGCCTGGAAAAGGCAAGGCCATCTCCAACTGCAATTGTTTAAACAGAGATACTGAGCACATCAGGTTTCCATGAAAAAGATGGGTATTAAAAGCAACTTAATGTTTGGACAGTTTGAAATTTCCTACTGAATACCACTGAGGTTAACCTGATGGCGGACAAGGAGGGTGAGTTTAACATGCAGCTTCTTCTTATAAAGCCTGGGCCTTGGAGTTGTTAAACACAGGGTAGAACCCTTTCATCTTGACTAACTGTTTATTAACACACGGTTAGCACTCTGTAGTCCCTTTGCGTGTGCTTTCTGTTCACAAATAGAGGGCAGATGGCATGCCCCTCCTGAATCGGACTCCAGGCTTCACCTCACTTGCTTTATTCTAATGAGCTCCAGGTCGTGGGTGTGCAGAGGGGTTTGCTGTGCTTGTATGGCCTTCTTGGGGGATGTGCTGAGGAACAGTTCTGGAATCTCTACACAACAACCCACTGAGGGGCTAGGATCTTGATTCACATGGGTCTTCTCTGGAAGGAACTGGTATTTCAGATCTGCTGCCTGCCATGGGCAACCAGAAGCACCTGCCTCCTGGAGTGTGTCCAAAAGAACACTGGCTTTGGCACCAGACACAACCTGCATGGACACCTGCCCACAGCCATGGGGTGAGAAGGAGGGGGATTCCTCGGGGCAGAGCAGGGCTTGCCAGGAAGAAGCCTTTGACCCAGAGGCTGCTCAGCTGTCTGGCCTGCTGCCGGCCCTGTGGTGCTCCCCAGCCATGCTCAGCTCTTTCTCTGCTCTTTCTATCAGTGCCGCTTCCCAGTAAGAGATACTGGAGGGAGGACAGTCAATCCTCTGATAGGAAAGCAAGGACATTCGGGTCACCGGGAATTGAGCAGAGGTGTGATAGCATGACCTGGTAAGCAGGCTGAAAGCAAAGAGATAGCAGCCAGAGTGAACTCAGTGTGATGTCAGCAACTCAAGGCAGCAGCAAACCATGTGGTCTTAGCAGACTCTCACTCCAACATAGAGAAGAGACCGGTGAGGTTTCAGGGTTTCCTACTGAGGTTAGAGCCTTGGAAGAATCCTGATAAAGAGCCTATCACAGAAGGACAGGGAGGGCCATTTAGTCTAGGCTTCAAATTCAGACTTTTGGTATTATCTTCAGCTGAGCTTATTTAGTTAGTCACTGAGATCCAGTGACTGGATTGGAAGAAGATGTCTATGTCTTCATAGTCAATATTTTCATAAGTTCTGGCTGTCTTGTGAATAGCTCAATATATTTTATTTTTTGAAATAAATTTGCTAAATGTAAACATTTAAAATAAACCATAGAATTTATAGTACTCTTTTGATGTGTCTTTGTTTTATACCTGGAGTTTTAACAAAATGAAAGCAGCCGAAGTCTCTTTTGAACTGTGCTTGATCTGAGAGAGCCTGGTTATTTCTCCCTCTCACCCTCCCAAAATAAATTAGACATTTTTCATTTTATTCAAAATTAAGGCAATGTCCAACTGACACTGAGCTAATCAACTAATGCCTGAATTGTAGGATCTGAAAACATCAACTTGCGACCAGCTTAGCAACTTAGCACAAAGCTAAATGTGTCCCCATATGGCACAACAGGAAGATCATCGGAAATTTTTAAAAGATACACCTGCTCTGGCCCTGGTTTTGCCACTAACCAGGTGCGTGTCTAGATGATGTTCTTATGCTTCTGTGAGCCTTCGTTTTCTCACCTATGAGACATCACAGGGGAGGGCTGAATTCATCATGTCAAATGCCCTGCACAGGACTTGGCCCATAGACGCCCATTTTCCCCTCTTTTTCTATTTCTGGGACTTGCTGCTCTAAGATGAGAAAGTTTCAAACTCTAACACTTTCTGTTTTCAAAAGAAACCCAAGTATTGATTTTTGTTTTCTCTATGCCACAGATGATGTCATTGTCCTTTGTTCCTTAAAGGCAGACCTTGACCTATAATGTTACAGCTATGGCCCATAAAACAAATGTGGGAATGACCCCCCCAGACACGGTCAATTACCAGGGAGGCCAGAGGTCACTCCCACCAAAATTCGGGGCCTCCTCATGTCCTCTTTCCACCTGGCCTTGTCCAGCAAAATCCTGAACAAGCCTCCCAGCCCAACCCAAAAGTTTTCTTCTGTCAAGTGGCCTTTGGTGATCACCCTTTTCAGAAGTGAATGTCCCCTCTACAGGGCACTGTTGGTCACATGCATGCTCACTTTGGCGTAATGAGTACCTTGGAGAAGGGGCCAGGTGCCCTTAGGATTCTATGATGTCACCTTCTCCTTGTCTCCCTCCTGCATTGCAGATTGCTCATCCTCCTGCATTTCCCCTTCAAAGGTTAGGTGTCTAGAGCAGACCAAGGGAAACACTGAGCATCTGTATTCAAGTCACACATGAGGGACCGCATATGAAACTTTAAATGCACACAACGTCACTGCTTTGTTAGGATAAACAATGAGCACCATGCAATAAACTCCTGCAACAATAAGCAAATAACCCATTGATAGCAGGTCAAAGAGAAAAGACGTTTTATGTTTGTCACTTCAACACTAAAGAAGCCAAGGTAGGTTATAAACTATACATATTTTTGGAGTGTACAAGGCGTTAATTAAAAGCACTATTGAGTAAATGGCTAGAATAAATGAGACGTTTCAAGTATGGAAGATATATGAGCTAAGGAGAGACAACTGAGATTGCAATGAAGGACATATATAATTTGCTGACATAAAAGATACTCACTGAATAAAGCCAAACCTTTCCACTGTCATATTTATAAAAGAGGGTAGAAGCCAGAAATGGACATATGGTGTCCCTGGAGAGGAAAGAAGACAGGTGCAAAATAAGTTATGTTCTTGCCACAACAGGTGATCAAGAAATTTATAATTTTTGAATTAATAACTAAGGCAACTCCAAGGCCAGATAGAAAACTGTCACAGTATTTTGAGGGCAGTGGCAAAAGAAAAAAGAGTATCAATGCTTGTGAGAAAAAATCAAAGTTTAACACCCGGAAAAAGCATCTTTACCTTAAACCTGGAGACTTAGCTGACTTTGTAGAAAGCGTCCCTTTGGGGATGTAGTCTTGTACCCCTTCCCCTATTTTCTCTGGTCAGGACACTGGAGGCAACTCTTAAAGGACTTGAAGACAAGCCAGACTGTCATGTGATCACAATGAGAGGGAGCAAGGAAAGGCTGAGCAGGGCGTTGGGGGAGGGGAGCCTGTCCTGGAGAAAAGATTGAAAAGACAACGGAGAAGGGGCTGTAGGAGGAAGAGGAAGCAGCAGGTCCCTCAGCAAGAACACGATGGATTATGAAAGTGGAACATTTTGCTACTCCGGGTTCCGAGGAGTGAAGAGCACAAAATAAGGCAAAATAACATGTTCAGGTTATAAGCTATTTATATTAAAAATAATACAGGATGAGCCAGGCATGGTGGCTCACGCCTGCAATCCCAGTGCTTTGGGAGGCCAAAGCCGGGGATCACTTGAGGTTTGAAACCAGCCTAGCCAACATGGTGAAGACCCATCGCTACTAAAAACACAGAAAATTAGCTGGGCGTGGTGGTGGGTGCCTGTAATCCCAGCTACTGGGAAGGCTGAGGCACGTGAATCGCTTGAACCTGGGAGATGGAAGTTGCAGTGAGTTGAGATCTCGCCACTGCACTCCAGCCTGGACAACAGTGAGACCCTGTCTCAAAAAAAAAAGAAAAGAAAAGAATAATAATATGTTTAGATCAACTGAGGAATCAAAATGAATACTGCAACCATTTTAGGTAACACTTTATAGATTTTTTTCCTAAAACAAACAAACAAAAAAACTATAGATGGCTGAGCACTCACAAACCCTGAGCACTGTACTAAGGGCTTGACTCATTCAATTTTCAAAGTAGCTCCATGAGTGAAGAGTTTTGTTTATCCCCTTTTTCCAGATGCAAAATAAGTTTTGTTTTTCCCAGAGCAGTCCATTAAGAACTATAAGGAAATAACTCACAAATCATCCTCTCTGTGGCACCTGCAGGTTACTGGATATTCAGTCAAAGGCTCAAAAATGGAATGAGATACCAGGTCTAGTCCACCTTGAGAATGAATGAACCTGGCACTGGCATGTTACAGCCACATACAATATGGTTCTGTGCAGGAGAGGGAGAGGTTGTGCCCACTTGAGTACCTCGGGTAAAACAAGCATCCACTTTAAGCAGAGGGAGGGAAAAGGGATGCTTACACCTACATGTCCCTTGTTCCTACTTGAATTGCTGGCTGCATTGAGGCAGCAGCGACGTGTGGGCCCTTCCAGCTTTCCAGAGGACCTCCCCATCCTGTCATTCATGAGAATCACGAGGAACTTTACAAGCCCAGATTCTGATGCCCTAGTGCATACCCTCAGAAGGACCCAGTCCAGGGCTGGAGGAGCTATAACCTGAAGGACACCCTGGTGTGATTCTGACACTTGGCCATGTTTGGGAACAGAAACCTAGTCCTGGGGATAAGTTGAGAATAATGTTGCTGCCTCTGAATTTTTTTTTTAAATGTTTTCTTCAAGTCAGCATGAAAAATAGTTAACAAACAGAGAGGTAACAACTGACATCTCTCAACTGCTTAGTTTGCTCGAGGCACTGAGCTAAGAATTTTCTGTGAATTACCTCATCTAATCACGATGATAAATTATGAGGTACTACAGTTATTATCCCTCTTTCACCAATGACAAAAATAAGGCTTAGAGCAGTTAAGGAATTTGGCCAAGGTTAGGCATTAATTAGATTCAAAATATCCAAGGAAGTATATAACTGAAAGCCGAAAGGAGTCTAGTAAAGTATTTATGAAATTGAGATGGACTCTTCTACCAATCTTGGTTTTTGAGGCACGTTTCTGAGCTCCAGTTATTTGATGTAACCTAAATGTGAAGGTCCTCATTTGTGAAGTGGGTGCGGACTGGCCTCATTCCCTGGGACAGGCTTGCCTCCTTGAGGCAATTCAGAGATGAGGAGGATGTTTAGAAGGCATTTCTGCAAAATCCTGGTGTGAAGTCAAGTAAGTTGAATCTGAGAACTTAAACTTGGTTTAAATTTAAGCAAAAGAAGCAAACCACTGATATTCTTTGGAATACTTGCTAAATAACCACACTTTGGAAATGTTGATCTGATGACTTTTAAAAAGAGTAACATAACCAATCCCTAGTTAACCAAGTGCATGTTTATCCCATTAGATTCAAGCGGGTTCTAAAGGCTTGAAAACAAATATTTCCTAGCTAACAACAAGCCTTGGGGAGAGTTACCTTGGCAATGGAAAGACTTCTGAATGTAACCCCAAATCTGTAGAGCTGTAAATAAATCATACCTTAATGCCATCAAGACTTTTTTCATAAAGGTTAAATAAGTGCTGTTTACTGAGGGTCAAATTCCCAAGCACTGACAAATGTAACAGTGATCCCTCAATTGTAATGCCCTCTCATCCACCAGATGATAAGCCAATGGCTAGGAAAGCTATCCCACAGAAAAGGTTCTGGCCACTCAAATGGTCATTGAGTGCTTGTAATAGCCACTGCAGAGAGCAGGGAGAACCTAGAATTCATAGGAAGTTTCCTAGGGATAGCTCAATCCTTTAGGAAGATGAACTAGTCAAATAAAAACTAAAATCATAAATAATGACACTTTGGTTTGGCTATGGTGTAACAGAAGACTTACTGGAGTTCCTTACCGCCTGTGAAGGTTGACTAATCCCATAAAGTCCAAGAATTCTTCACAAGGAGCAAGTCCAAGAATAAATCCCCTAATTATGGTAGTTATTTCTATGTAAATAAAATACACACATGTTCCTTTATTCTCAAGTTACCAAAAGAAATGCCATGGACACAAGATTAGAAATGGTATAATTTTGGTAGCATTCTGGTGGAGAAACATGACCTTTGGAATCAAGCAAACATAACCTGTTTTTAAGTTCTGGATTGTCCCTCTTAAAATGTGTAAATTTATACATCTTACTTCTCTAATCATCAGTTATTTTCTTTGTGAAAATGAAGTCAATGATACACAGTATTGGAGGGTTCTGGTTGAGGGGATGGCTGAGTCATGGCTATGTATTGCCCATCAAGCTCAATGATGTCAAGCTCACTGCGATGTTCAGGAAACACCAGTTGCTTTCTGTGACTTCCTGAAATGCTTCATCTTCCATTTTAACAACACCACTGTCTACCATCACAGCTAGATATATCTGACATAGTGAGTAAAAAGAATTGCATTTGTTTCAGAAACTTCAGAGTTACGGAAACAATAATATACCTAAATGGAGTGACAAATTTGAACTGGGCCTGAACAAGAATATTCTCCTGCAAAAGCTTCCATCTCCATCTTTCTCCCCTCTCAGAAGATTTGGTTTTTGATTAAAACATAACACTGGAAAGTTTTCTTTAACATTTAATGTTAAAAGAAATGGCTGATGTTCGGTCATTTTTAAGTATTTTTGGGATATATATGTTTCAAGTGTTTTTAAATGGGTGTGATATGTTTTGCTTCCTCACAACAAATTTTAACATATGTTATTCAACTTTGCCTTCACAATTCATCATCTTCTGAAAAAGAAAATTTTTAAAAGTTTCGTTAGGACTAAGACAAGACAGGGAAGACTTCCACTCTAGGAAAATAATGTTAGATTTGACTTAAATTAGATGCTTGCCGGTAACTAAACCACACCTGTCAAATAAGATGTTAAAATAGGAAATAGAATATTAGCCAAAGTTGATTTTACTAGTGATGGGGCATCAGATTTAACTGTGTTGCAAACAAAGGGAAGGGGAATTTGAAGGCAGATTTGTCTCAGTTGAAGAAGCAAATATTCATACCATAAGGAGATTAACCACCAGAATTTTCAGTGTACTTCTCTCCCAAGTAACTTTTGGAAATAAAGAAAAGGATATAGCTAATTTATCTGTAAAAAAAAAAAAAAAAAGAGAGAGAGAGAGAGAAATTGCATTGTACTTACAATACTTTTATTTAGCAACACCTTCAAAAGTATGGAGTGCAAAACAAGCAAAAATACAAGTACAAATACAAACAATAAAGCAATCACAATCTGATGTGATAAGGGATTCTATAATTGTATCAGTGCACTGTGGGATTAGCTAGGAGGGCACCCAACCCAAAGCAAAGTAGAACTTGAACATTCCTGATCATTTCCAAACATGCATTTTATTCTTCCTCAATTTGTGCTTAGTTTTTCTTGGATGTATACGCCAGTGTTTCTCAAGTTTTTCTTTATCTTTTGAGACATAGTCTCACTCTGTCACCATGGAGTGGACTGGAGTGTGGTGGCATGATCACAGTACACTGCAGCCTCAAACTCCTGGGCTCAATGATCTTCCCATCTGGAGCTGCGTGTCCCAGCTAATGTTTTTTTGTTTTTAGGTTTTTTTAGAGATGGGATCCTGAGCTGAAGTGATCCTCCCTCCTCATCCTCCCAAAGTGTTGGATTACAAACGTGAACCACCATATCTGGCCATGTTTCTCAAGCTTTCATGGGCGAGGAATCACCTGGGCATTTTGTTAACATCTATTTTCTGATTCTGTAAGTCTGGGGTGGAATTTGAAATTTTGCATTTCTAACCAGCTCCAGGTGATACCAATGCTAACGGTTCCTGGACCACACTGTGAGTAGCAAGGGTGTAAACAGCACTTGTGGATTATGCCTGTTATTACAGCCTCTTCTAGAATTTGTTCCTAAAGCTCCGAATAGCAAATAAGACTTTCTCAAACACAAGCAGGCCCATGTTTGTAAATAAGTCTTAATAATATTAACATTGGGAGAAAATGTGTTATTCACTTATCTTTCGCTAGTACCTACAGATGTATAACTCTCAAATGTAGAAGGAAAGTGGACTAAGTGAATTAGATACTTTTTACCAATATTTTTTAGTCCTCTGAGTTTTCACTCCAAGGCAGATGTATGATGACTGGCATTATTTTTCTCGGCAGATTTCCATCTTTGTGTTGGGACAACAAGCCAGATTTGCTTTTAAAAATTAGGTAAAAGCTAAAGTAAATGTCAACTTTAAGAAAACGTTTGGATTTGCTGATACGAAGCCCTCATACCCCTTTGGAAGAAAGTATATAAATACATAACAACATTTTTAAAAATCAATCTGGTAATATGTCATACATGCCATAAGGAATTTTTACCCTTTTACTATAACAATGTGTACTAAAGAAATCCCAAAATATAGGGGAAAGTTTTCTACACAAAGATGTTCATCACAATGACATTACTTGTAGCAGAAATTTGGAAACATCTCAAAGTTCTAAACATCATGTAGTGATTAAGTAAATCACACAATGATTCAAAGGGATATTATACAGTCTCTGAAAAATATTATTAAAGCAGTTCTCGAAATATGTAAAATACACTTCATGTTACACGACATTAGTTAAATGCAGTATCATATCAAGAATTTTTACACTATGAAAAGAAAAAAATGCACATGTATACAGATATATGTTATATGTGGCATGTGCACAACCCAGAGAGTGTTGATAGTATAGCAATTCATGTGACTGGTGCTTCCTTAGATCATACGGTATGCAACTTGCACAGTTGTATATGTCAGTCCCATTTCTAACCTACAGATAAAGAATCAAGAATGAGTATACCAAATATCAACAATCTTTGAAAGATGACAAATGTTTCAATTATTTCCTAATTTTTCTGTAATAAGTATGCCCACTTTCATAAGTAGAAGCAATGAAAATAATTGTATTAAAATTTGAAGAAACAGCTGGGCACCGTGGCCTCATGCCTGTAATCCCAGCACTTTGGGAGGCCTAGGTGGGTGGATCTCTTGAGGTCAGGAGTTTGAGACCAGCCAGGCTAACATGGTGAAACCCCATCTCTACTAAAAATACAAAATAGTCAGGCATGGTGGTGCGCACCTGTAATCCCAGCTACTCAGGAGGCTGAAGCAGAAGAATTGCTTGAGCCCAGGAGGCAGAGGTCACGGTGAGCCGAGATCACCCCACTGTACTTCAGCCTGGGCCACTGAGTGAGAATCTGTCTCAAAAAAAAAAATTGAAGAAACAAGCAGATTTGTTTTTTCTCCCATCTTTTCTTTATTGGACCTCTACCTCAAAGTATATCAATATGCATTCTGTAAGTCTTACAATAATAATTTTTTATTTTAATTTAAACAGATTAGGAGTTTTCCCCCTTGATTTTCCTAAAGGCATATGACAGAGGATTGTATTTCTCTTTGGATCATATTCAAAAAATTCTTTGCTGAGTGCCAGGCACAGGGTTTACATGGCTAGTTTCATGTAATCTCAACATTATACTATAGGTAGCATTACCATCACCATTTCACACACTAGAAAGACAAAAAGATACTCACTGATTCTACCATTCTTTCTTAGCATTTTCATTTTACTTCCTTCTGAATATTGGTGGGTAGGAAGCTGCAGTAAAAGAATGAGATGGGGGAAAGGTGGGCTAAGGAATCTCACTTGTCAGAAAAGTAAATAAGATCCTCCTATGTAAGGAAGAAGGGGGGCAAAGCAATTGTTTAGAAGTTTCGGCTGGAGAGAGCCTGATATTGACATTATTGAGAGAGCCTGATATTGACATTGTTGAGAGAGTGGGACCAGAAGACAGAAGAGATGACTGAAATCCCACTGGCTGGGAGATCTTGAACAAATCTTTAATCTTTTTGTACCTCGATGCCCTTACAATGTTATTTAGAAGCTCAAAGGAGGAAATATAAGAACCTATGAGATCACTGTGAGTGGCAAAGGGAGGTGGTGGCAATCACCTCTTGTCCTCTATATATCTTGGACATGCAGCAAATATCTTACTTGTCTTACCAGAATTCTAAAATTCAGGACTCAATGGCAATTAAAGGTCTAGTATAAGCATGTATGGTTAACAGCCTTCAAGAAGGCCACACAAAAACATGGAGGGGGTAAATTCTCTGAGGGAAGGAACATCAGTAGAAGGGCTAAGACCAAGAATAGTGCATTCTTTGGGGAGCACTCTTCCCAAGAAGGGCTTTGATGGAGTAACTGGGGAGAAATGTGTCATATTTTCAGGTTTTTAGGAAACCTGTCCAAGGAAGAATGAAGAAAGCAGAAAGAGGGCTAAATACAAATCAGAGAGGGAGAAAGCCCTAGAATCAGGAGACTTAGAGGCTAGTTCTTCTCTACTCACTACTATACTGGGGGACTCTGGGCCGATCACTCTGCTGATCCAAACCCCAGTTTCCATACCTGCAGAGCAGACCAAGTCATCTGTGCACTCAATTTTAGTTTCACAGCCTTGTCATGTTTGACTTTCCGAAATTTGGTATACAATAGAGTTATAAGAAGATCAATAAAAAATGTCTGAGGCATGGTTGGGAAAGTTCCCTTGCTGGCTATGGGAGCTTCCTAACCCTGATAATGTTTCTACCGGGAATTTGTTATATGGGAAAAGCTATGAATTCATTTTCCTCTTGCAGAATATTTTGAGGATCCAATAATCTCTAGGGATCAGCAGACCCACTAATTTTAAGCAAGTGTTACTCTGTGAATTTTGGCAAGATGCAGGCCATTGTTCATAGAGGGAGGTAATGCAGTAGGATGGGTAGACAGATGTTCCAGGTCCTTACACAGAGGCACCCATTAAGGGGTGATAACAAAAGAAAGTGGTCAAGATCAAGGACGGTTTAGTATACAGTGGAGTAGCACTTCACATATAGGCAAGAAAGAAGCAAGGAAAATGCTTTCAGAAAAGAAAAGGTGCAAGACTGGAAGCTTACTGAGGAAAGAAATGTTTCTTCTTTTTGTTTGTTATGGTTTTCCAAGACAAGAGAGTCTGCAGTGCCACAGACACACACAGGCAACATAAATGCTTATGCAGTGAATGAAGAGGGTCAAGAAGACATCTTAAGCATTGAATGGAAGCATGACTCCTTAAAAAAGTAGAATCTTATCTTAAATAGATATGGAAACAGAAAAAAGAAGTAGGAGAAACAAAAAGGAAAAAAATGAGAACATCTTATGTGATCAGACAAGGCAGGTAATCACAGTAAGTTCCCTAAGAGCAGAAAGGCTACAGGAGTGGAATTTACAGGTAGATCCCTCATTTTCCTTTTATTGTCAATTGTTGGACATTTATTCTTTACTGTTTGGAGGAGGCAGACATCTTCGGAAGAAGAGAAGATAATCAAACTCCCAAGAGATAAGTACTCACGCAGCCTCCATCAGAACAGATAGATCTGAACATTCACTGCCTCAGTTTCACCGTCCAGTCTTCACTGGTCGGCTTGAGCCCCGATATCAGAAGGATTTCAGAAAGTGAAGAATCACAGCAGAAAGTGGGCAGAGAATATTTCCAGAGGATTCTTTGTGCCATGGAAACTTTGAAGTGAGTCCACTTTTCTCCATCTCAAAGACCAGGTAATGAACGCCTCAGTCAGCTGTCTCATGAATGATCTCACCTGTATGATTCCAGAGTTTCTTAATAGATTCCAGAGAGAAGAATCTCTTCTAATTTAACATGCTCATTTTCAACTCACTTGTATGTTTAGAATATTGTCATAAAGTTTTGCCATTCTCCCCTTCTTGAAAAATTAAACAAAATGTTCTTTGAAAAAAGGTTTCCTAAGAATTTATTCTTTTATAGTATTTTTTGATAATACTTATCATATCCTACTATCTGAAAAGACTGAAATACATCTTTTTTTCCTTTAAATTTAGGGTTTGTAAACCTGAATATAAATTCAAATTCAACGGAAAAACTCAGCACATTCTTGTTTTTTTATCAGCGCATCAATGATATGTAAAATTCAAAATTCGGTTTTATTTTCTTTTTTGTGAAATATGCTCTTAAAAAAAAAACAAAAAAAAATTTTACTCAATTAAGTCCATAGCTCTGCCCTTCTAATTTCTAAATTTGGTTGCCAGTTTTAAGAGAATTTGCATACTCTTGAATAAATGCCACTGAAAGGGGAAAGTGGTTTAGTAAAACTACTTATATGCAGCTCCCTCCTAAAGTGCCCTGTGAATAGCTTTTATTAAGCAAGATTAAAATTGCTCATTATCCCAAAATAACTTCAGTGCATGTGATGTTATAAAAAAAGCATACACCGTAATCAGTTTGACATTTTTGGAATTTCGAAAGGTAATTAGGCTCTCCTTCTTGAAAAAAAAAATCTGCTATTGTGAGCATTTCCAGTGAAGTATAGTCGTCCTTTTCATAAATCTTTAGCTTGCATTAGCTTATCTCTAAAGTGACTGATGTTAGTACATGATCAAATACAGGGGAATTTGCCTTTAAAGGACAGATTGGTGATCCAAGCTAGAAAGATGTTTGAGGATAGGTACTTGGGAAATTTGTTGTAGGTGCCATTCACTAGTCTATCCTAATGTGTTGTGTTTCAGTGCTGGGCTTTCAAGTCCAGCATCCCTGGAATTAAATCTAGTCCATGTACCAGGATGAGGAAAACGAATTAAATCTAGTCCATGAACTAGGATATGATCTCAGAAAAACTACTCTGCTTCTCACATCTTGATTTTCTCCTCTGTAAAAGAAGGATGATTGACTAACAGGACCATATGTCCCAGTTTGCCCTTGAGAATCTATTTATGCTTGTTATCAGGTCTAATTATTAGTGAATGACTAATGAATCCTTTCAGCTTTTAAAAATGTCCCAGTTTGCATGATAGATTACAAACTAACTTTAAGACGAACCTTAGTAGGGTTCTTAGGAAGATTCCCTGAGGCCAATTTGTAGCACACCATTAGCATCAAACATATTCTTCAAAATAGAGTCCTCTTGTGCCAGTCTCCCAAAGTGATGGAGAGAACTAAGTAGATATTCCATACAAAGGCCCAGCATGTGGTATATATTAAGTACTTAATAAATGTTAGTTACTATTAATTTGCCATATGTACATTTCATGACATTTTACCTACTCTGAAAATATCTGTGTATACGTATATATATATATAGATAGGAGTTCAGACCTATCTAGAAAGTTGGAATTTGTCAAAAAGGCTTAAAGATGGAACTATTGGTAATTTTCTAGGTCACTGATCCAGGAATTCCTAGTTCTACTTGGTCCAGGATAGAAACATAGACTTCTTTAGCTGGAGAAAGTCTGTGTTCATAGCCTGAACAAAATCTTCAAAGGTACCTTGGATCTACAAAAAGTAAAGAAACACTGATCTTCTCGGCATCTCTTCAAGGAACCCAACAGGTGAGGTGTCTGGGCCTGACTCACAGAATTAGTCAGGGGAAGCCAAAGAGAAAAAGGCCCAGTTCTTTGAATTTTAACCTAGGTTTTACTATCAGTATACATCATTAAGAGAGATAATTTTACGTATCTTTAAATAACAATAACAAAAAAAAAGATTGCACTTTGGAAATACAACATTCAGGCCAGGCACAGCGACTCATGCCTGCAATCCTAGCACTTTGGACAGTGGAAGCAGGAGGATCACTTGATCCCAGGCATTTGAAACCAGCATGGGCAACATGGTGAGACTTTGTCTTTACTAAAAAATAAATGAATGAATGAATGAATGAACAAATAAATAAATAAATAAATAAATAAATAAAGCAAGCTACATTCAGACTTCGGTTTCCAGTCCAGCATGTAAGAAGCCCTCACATTCTTGTGGGTTTTATCTCCAGGAGCCTGACCAGATTCTCATAGTGACTATTGAAGAAACATCTCCTCCTGCTTCTAGCATGGGGCAGAGAAAAGGAACCACTGAAATATGCCAGAGCATTCAGTTCTTCTTAACAAGACCTGCCCTTAAGAGAAACTATTTTACCAGAGCCTAGAGGATTAGGGTTTTATCAGAGCCTAACATATCTGGGAAACGAAAATATCTAATCCAGCCCACTTTAGCAATCCTGTTCCACATCAAGGGAAGGAGAGGAAACAGAGGCACTAGTGAAGTTCCTGGTTTGGAGGCAAAGGCTCACTCAGAAACTGAGACATACTCATGGGGCTATCTAGCATCCTTCCCCACCCACACACCTCACCCCTACATGACTAGTGGCCTATTGATAGCACTTCCTTTTACCCAACATATCACTGATGTTTATCCAGAGAAAACTAGAAGGGAGACTAAAAGGAAAAAAACAACTTGAAGAGTCTGAGCAAGCTTCAGAACCAGACTCACATATGGCAGAGATGTTGGAATTATCAGACTAGGAATTTAACAGAACCATGATTAATATCCTAAAATCTCTAAAAGATAAAGCAGATCTCATACAAAAACAGATGGGCAACATAAATGGAGACATGGAAATTTTAAGAAAAAAATCAAAAGGAAATGCTGGAGATCAAAAACACTATAACAGAAATAAGGCATATCTTTGATGGACTTATTATTGCATTTAACATGGCTAAGGAAAGAATCTTAGAAGATAAATACATGACAAGAGAAACTTCCAAAACTCAATAGGAAGAGAAAAAAGAATGTAAAAAAAAATGGAAATGATCCTGTAACAGAAACAAAGAATGCTTTATGGCTCATAAGTAGACTAGGCACAGCTGAGAAAAGAAAATCTGAGACTGACGCTAGGTCAGTAAGAAAATTCCAAACAGAAAGCAAATTAAAAAATCACTGAAAAAAAGTAATAGAATATCCAAGAATGGTGGGACAACATACAAAAGGTATAATTAGACATAATGGTACTACCAGAAGGTGAAGAAAGAGAAAAAGAAACAAAAATATTTGAAGAAATAGTTAAATCATTTAATTTCACACACCAAACCACACATCCAGAAAGCTCAGAGGATACACACACACACACACACACACACACACACACGTATAATGGCTCATGCTTGTAATCCCAACATTTTAGGGGCCAAGGTGAAAGTTTGCTTGAACCCAGGAGTTCAAAACTACCCTGGCCAATATAACACGACCTCCCATCTATAAACAAAATTTAAAAAATTAACCAATGGTGGTGGCATGCACCAGTAGTCCCAGCTACTTGAAAGGCAGAGGTGGGAGGATCACTTGAGCTAAGGAAGTCGAGGCTGCAGTAAGCTGTGATTATACCACTGTACACCAGCCTGGGTGACAGAGTAAGACCCTGTTTCAACACGTAAGCATAAGGAAAAACAAAAACTACACCTAGACATATCGTTGTCAAACTGAAAAAGAGAAAAAATAAATAAAAATCTGGAGAGTAGCCTAAGTGAGGGATAAAACCTTGCCTACAGACAAACAAATATAAGAATTATATCCAATGTCTCCTCATAAACTATGCAAATAAAAAGAGAATGCTGCAAAATATTTAAAATTTTGTAAGAAAAAAAAACCTATATAGATCTGTCCCCTGCTATAGTAATCAGATATGGTATTGGTGAAAGAATAGGCAGATCAATGGAACAGAAAAGAGTGTGCAAAAGTATACCCATATAAATATAGCCAACTGATCTTGACAACTGAGTAAATGTAATACAATGGGTAAAAGATAGTGTTTTCAACAAAAGGTACAGGAATACCTAGATATCTACACACAAAAAAATTAGTCTCATATCATTAGCAAAAAAAATGAGGTCAACATAGATTATAGACCTAAATGTGAAATGCAAAACTATAAAACTTACAGAATATAACATAGGAGAAAATCTAGATTACCTTAGGTTTGACAATGACTTTTATCTACAACACCAAAGAAACAATCTATTAAATAAATAATTCATAAGCTAGACTTTATTAAGATTAACAACATCCACTTTGCAAAATATATTGTCAAGAAAATGAGAAGACAAGCACAGAATGGAAAAATGCTTGCAAAAAACATATCTGGAAAAGAATTGTAATTCAAAATACACAAAGAGCTCATAAATTAAGCAATAAAGAAATGAATGACCTGATTAAAAATGGGCAAAAGATCTGAACAGACACCTTACCAAAGAAGAGTATAAATGGTAAATGAGCATATGAAAAGATTATGGGCATCATATGTCATTATGGAATTATTAAAACAGTGAGACACCACTACACACCCATGAAATGGCCAAAATCCAAAACATTGATAACACCAAATGCTGCCGAAGATGTGGAGCAACAGGAACTCTTGTTCATTACTGGTGAGAATGAAAAATGATACATCCACTTTGGAAGACAGTTTAGCAGTTTCTTACAAAACTAAACATACTCTTACCATATGATCCAGCAATCGCTCTCCTTGGTTTTTATCCAAATGAGTTGAAAACTTATGTCCACACAAAAACCTGCACACAAATATGTATAGCAGCTTTATTCATAATTGCCAAAACATGGAAGCAACCAAGTTATTCTTCAGCAGGTGAATGGATAAGTAAACTGTGGCACATACATACAAATGGGATATTATTCTACAATAAAAACGAATTAAGCTATCAAGCCATCAAAATTCATAAAGGAAACTTAAATACGTGTTGCTAAGTGAGAAAAGCCAATCTGAAACGGTTACATACACTGTAATTCCAAGGATATGACATTCCAGAAAAGGCAAAATTATGGAGATGATAAAAGAATCAGTGGTTTCCAGGAATTAGTGGGGAGGGAGAGATGAATAGACAAAGCAGAGAAAATATTTAGGACAGCGATACTATTTTGTAGGACACTACAGTGGTAGCTATGTGTCATTATACAATTGTTAAAACCCACAGAATGTACAACACTAAGTATGAACCCTAATGTAAACTATGGACTGTGGAGTAATAATGATGCGTCAGTGTAGGTTAATGGATTATACCAAATATACTACTCTGTGTCAAGATTTTGATAGTGTAGGAGGTTGTTTTTATGTCAGGGAAGGGGATGTATGGGAAATCTCTGTACCTTCTGAAGAAGAGCAATCTAAAACTGCTCTAAAAAAATAGTTTGCTTAAAAATAATAACACATTCATTTTAGAATACTTGTCCTCCACCAAAATTGCTTGTCAGTTTAGTTCAGATGTTAAGGATACTCCAGGCATGGATTTCGAGTCTTAACTGACTTCTTTGGATTTACTGGCAAAAGTCTTCCAGAATCTGACAATAAATGAACTTTTTTCTTCTTTCTCGTTGCTATGTCAAAAAAAAAAAAAAGACTTTCTGTGTTTCCAAGAGTATGTTAATGCTATTTAAATGAGAGTCATCTGAACAAGAAATGTCTTTTAGTGGGTTAATATATAAAATAATCAACTCTGTGAAGGAGGTGTGGTCATTTTCATGCTTTAAGGAACAAACAACAACAACAAAAAACTATTATCTCTATCAATCTGCATTCTGGCAGGAAATAGACAGAAAACTGAATGGGATATTTGATGAGAGTTTCATAAGAGGGCTATCTAAAGCTAGAGGTGATGGCAGGGTTTTCAGAAACTCACCAGGGTGGCACTGTGCCCTGGGAGCTGGTGTTACTCTGCTAGGAGTGGCTCCAGGAAGTGGTGTGAAGGAGCTCTGTGGAGAGGACACCTGACAGGACCTATGAATGCCTGCCGTAGAGGGATGTGGTCACCTCTCTACATCCTGGCCAAGAGGCCTCTCTAAGAAACAAATACGCTGACCTCACTGTTCTCCTGCCAGTGTCTCCTATTGGCTAAACCCAACCAGAAACCATAGGCAAGGGTCAGGGTTTGGGCACACAGTGGGGTGCATCTGTGAAGAAAAACAAAGACTATCCAGCAATTTTACTAATTTGTCTTACTCTCTTTTCACTACTCCCCTGCTTTTTCTTTTTATGGGAAAATTAGCAAAGTCATGAGGCACCCATTGTCTCAAAGGACCATGGTACTGTAAGAATCCAGAAATCAAAACGTAAGCTTTTTTTTTTTACTTTGGGTTTTCCTATGTTAAGATCTCCAGATAAGAGACACTAATCAGTTGAAGCCAGCTTTTTCCTTATACTCAAGACTAGATAAAAAAAATTTCTAGAATGAAGCTAGAGAAAATATAAAATCCTTAAGTTAGGTTTGGAGTTTTAATTGCAGAAACATTCTGCTCCTCCTTTTCTGAATAAGCAAAAACGCTGAGCTCCTTGCACCCAGTATAGGGAGAACAATGCATGCATGGCTGCCAATGCAGACGATTCTGTGGCCCCTTGGGCTCCAGAGTTGCAATGGAAATGTCAGTATTTCTTCCAGATTGAGAATCGCATAAAGAACATTTAGAGGGTCTTCATGGTTGGGAAGATGTTGTGCAGACCTGCATGGATCAGCATCCGCAGACAAGGCAGGAATAAGGCATCTCAGTGGATGTCACCATGGAGAGAGGACAGCCATCTCCCCTCCCCTCAGGCCCTCAAACCTTTAATCTCTCACTCTCCCGTGGAGACATCATGCTGCGGAGAGATGGGAGCTTGAATTGTGTGATGGTCAGTTCCTGTCCCTAGTGGAAGAGGGGCTTGAAATTGAAATCAAGCTAATTGCAGAAAAACAGTCACCTTTCAATAACTCAGTTTGTGGTCTAAGATTCTTACCTGATATAGTTATTTGTATGAATCAGGAAACTGAGGAGCTAAGTCATTTTCTACTGTTGGAGGAAACTAACTTTTCTCATGTGTCTTCTGTGAAAAGAATGCTGTTGGGTGATTGTTGTGAGCTGTTTGTATGAAACAGGTGTGCAGCACTCTTAAAGTAGAGCTATTAGGTGAGTGTTAGGTGAGAAAGCTAAACTGTGGCTACATGGTAGAAGGTATTGGTATATTAAAGTACCGTGGGGTATATTCATTTGCTATGTCTGCTGTAACAGATAAGCACAAACCTAGTGGCTTAAAACAACACAAATCTATTATCTCACAGCTCTGAAGGTCAGATGTCCAAAATGGTCTGCACTGAGCCAAAACCAAGGTGTTCATAGGGCTTTGCTCCTTTGAAAAGCTCTTGGGGAAATCTGCATCCTTGCCTTTTCCAGATTCTAAACCTGCATTCTTGCATTCCTTGATTTGTGGCCACTTCCTTTATCTTCAAAGTCTGCAGTGTAGCATCTTCAGATTTCTCTCCATGCCATGATCACATTGTCTTTTCTTCAAACTCTGACTTCTCCTGATTCCCTTTAGTGTAGAGCCAATGACTGACTTGATCACATCTGCAGCATTCCTTCTCTCATATAAGGAAACAGTCACAGACTCCAGTGATTAGAGCTTGAACATCTTCGGGGTTATTACTCAGCTTAGCATGTGGGTGAATACAATATTGAGAGATGTACAAAGCTAGGTATGTATCTTGGACTAACCAGTAAACTTGGGAAGGTTATCTAGCTTCTCTGAGCCTCCTAGGGTATGTGGGGTGCACTAAAGAATATCATGAAATGAGATTTTTACTCAACATGGCTGTTTGCCGGTAGCCCTTCATTTAGGCTCTGTGAGGATCACAGCAAACTTTTTGCCAAAATGTGAGTGAGGCTCAGAACAGCAGTGTGGAACTTGTCCTGCCACCTGGAATGCAGCAATTCAGTTGGCCTAAAACAGGTAAGAGACTCTCCTTCTTAGCTTTCTGATCCATAGAGACCCAGGGTTTATCTGTTCCAAATAGAAAACTGTGGATCTGTTTCTACATTTAGAAATTTCAATTCTTCCTCCCAAAGAAAATGATGGGAAGTAGGACTCTGTGGATGAATTGGAGCTGCATCCAAATAAAATCATGTAGAGGACACAGAAAAGATAGGGAATGACAGGAACAGACTGTGCTAAGAAGATTATTCTTGAGCCACCGGAAGAAGATGGAGAGTGGTGGTGAAGTCAGAGACTAGATGAAATCAAGCAGTAAACTACCGGAATCAGATGGGGTTCTCCAGAGAAAAGACACATACACAGGTGCCTGTGTATCACAGGCATCCAACCACATATATACATGTAAAGTATTTTCAAGTATTACATGTAAAGTATTTCAAGGAATTGGCTTGCACAGTTGTGGGTATGGCAAGCCTGAAATTTGTAGGGCAGCTAGCAGGCTCAAAACTTTTAGGTTGGAGCTGAGGCTGCAGTCCTGAGCCAGAATTTCTTCTTCATGGAAACCTCAGTTTGGCTCCTAAGGACTTTAAACTGATAGTCGGGTGGTGAATAGTTGAGTAGATGGATGAGCCCCACCCACATGACTGAAGATACTTTCCTTTCCTTAAAGTCAGCTGATTGAATATACTGACCACTTCTACAAAATACCTTCAGAGCAACACCCAAATTCATGTTTAACAAAATAACTGGGCACTACAGCTTGCCAAGTTGACCCATAAAACCAACCATCATACTACTGTGATTTTGCTCAGAAAAATGGTAATGCAGGTTTCGACCGAGATAGTGAGAACTCTTAATGGAAGTGAGAAGGTGATGTATGATAGACCCCTGGCGACATTTGACCAGAGGCCTCACTGCTAGATGTGAGGAAGTAGCAGGCTGTGAGACCCAGGCCTGCCGGCAGCATGCACAAATAGGGACGTAGCAGGGAGAAATGGTTTGAAAGACCGCAAGTTGCATTTGTGAAAAATTGAATGGAGACACCAGCAGGAGCCCAGATGTAGCCGAGTAACTACAAAGCCAGGAAGGGACTGGGGATTCCAAGTTTGGAATCCTCCACCTGGAGGTGTTGGCTGAAGCTCCAGGAAATCGAGAGGAGGAAAGCTTGGGGAATTCTCCCATTGAAGGGGAGGGTCAGGACAGGCAGTAAAAGCATATAATTCAGAGCACAAAGATTGATGAGCAATGTCCAGTCTCTCCTGTTCCTTTTCACTCCCTGACACTCATGTATTTATTGTAATTAACTTTTGCTGAAATGTATGTGGACATATATGCTCACATTAATACAGTCCTTACCAGTAGATCTGCATAATTCACTTCAAATTTAAAAGCTGAAGTTTTTTTTTAGTTTTGTTTTGTTTTTTTTGAGACAGAGTCTTGCTCCATTGCCAGGCACCAGGCCAGAGGGCTGTGGTGCGATCTCGTCTCACTGCAACCTCTGCCTCCTGGGTTCAAGCAATTCTCCTGCCTCAGCCTCCTGAGTAGCTGGGACTACAGGTGCACGCCACCACATCCAGCTAATTTTTGCATTTTTAGTAGAGACGAGGTTTCACCATGTTGGCCAGGATGGTCTCAATCTCTTGACCTTGTGATCCACCCACCTTGGCCTCCCAGAGTGCTGGGATTATAGGCGTGAGCCACCTGCGCCTGGCCAAAGCTGAAGTTTTTTAGCTCCTTTTTAAAAATGTATATACATAGACTGGACCAGAATGATCTGGATTCTTAGGGCTATAAAATTGATAATTGAAAATCTCTGTTTCAGAGACAAGGAAACTGAAACCCAGAAGGCTAAATCTCTCGTATAAGCTTATGAAGTTGGTCAGTTACAATTGGAACTAAAACAATAGGCTCTGACCCTCAGTCCTGACACTTTTTCTCTGTACTAAGCATTGCTTTCACACTGCACCACAAATTGCCTATTGCAGAAACAGCAAAAAACCTCCAGCATACGGTATTGTCATTCAGAAAATTAGATGCTAATGTTCTCAAGAATCTCATTCAACAGGCAATACATTTTTTAAAGTAACAGTTGATGTGAGTATTGTAATTAGCTAATGAGTCTGAGCCTGTAATTCTCCTGTCAGGCCCTCAGGCTGAACTGTTTGTGTTTTCAAGTCTTATCACACAGACTTGTTCTGTGGGAATTGTATGTTTTACGGAGTAATGAGTTTTCACTTTTATGTAGAGAAAGCAGGTTGATTTCCAACTCTGTCAGCAGCCCAGAAATAGATGCACACCGCCAGGTGAGGTGGAGACAATGCATAGGATCAAGACCTCTAGAGGAACCAGGCCATGGGAAGAAAAACTGAAGTACTTTGAGAGGTTCACTTACTTTTTAAAGTAGGAGAACTAGTCGTGTATATCTGCATGATTTTCAGTTGTATAGGTCCTCTGGGGTGATTTTTCCTGCTGCTGTTCTTGGAAATTGCCAATAAATTTCATTAAGCTGGTCATTGACACCTTCGCCACTGTTAATGTGGTTTAAAAGGAAAGATGTGTTCTAATCTATGCATTTTCTAGAGCGTAGGTCATAAAATGAGAAAGGTAAGTGATCCTTGGTCTGTTACTGACTTCTCCAGTCACCTGTGATGCTATGTTTCACTTATTTATTCCCACAGTTCTTCACAAATGCTTAGGAGGCATCTATGTGTCAGGCACCATATAAGGGATTGGAGATACCCATTACAGACTGCAACAAAGACTAAAAGTAAACCCAATATTTCCTTCCAAATCTGTGCCTCCACCACACTTAATATTGTAGTGAGTGGCACGGCCATTTGCCCGTTCCCTAAGCCAAAACTTCCATTTTATCCTTAACTCTCATGCACTGCCCCCATCAATGTTCAAATCCCCCAGGTCTATTGCCTAATATTCTTCAGTTCTATCCACTTCTCTCCTTTTCACTGCTTTATCCTTCGCATAGGCCAAGATCATCCCTCCTTGCATTACAAAATGACCATGGCCAACATGACCGGCATTTCACCTTCAGTAGCCACAATGTTAAATGTTACTTGAGTCCTATGCTCCTGGAGAACAGAGATGGTTAAGAAATCCCCTCAGCCTTTTGTTTCCCAAAATCTGCTCACCATCTTGTGTTCCAGGAAACCTTGAAGGACCACCTTAGCCAGCATATTCCAAAGTAAGCCTGATCTTCATCCTCCTTCAAGGCTCCCAAAGTGAATGACTTCCTGTATCCTTGCCTCTATAAAACCCCAGGCCCTCTTTGTTTTTTTGAGAAGTTCTTCCTTGGTGAACATTCTTTATATTCAATAGCCCAAGAAAATAGTCTCCCTAATTGTCCAAATCATTTTGTCTTTCACAGTGTCTATGGGTAAGGAAAAACATAATCTCACTCAAAGATATGTAGCTATGAAAGCAAGTCTCATCCTGAATGATGCCTCACATACTAACATGTATTAGCAAACAGGAATAGGCAGTCTACCTGCTTGTAGGGTTGGTGGAGTCACAGGCCTCTGTCCCCAAGGTCACCTAAATTTGCCCTGGTGAACGGGTTCCCAGAGGCAGATGTGACAGAATTAAAGTGGCAGGACCTTGTCCTATCGTATGAGAGAGAATCCTTAAGGAATTGCAGGAACACAGGTTCACACTAGAGAGTCCATTCGCTCAAGAATTTCAAGGCTGATATTGCTGAGATCTATACCTCTCAAGAAAGCAGACATTTCTAACCAGCCCATCTATTTGGAACACAACTCAAGTCGAGAATGCAAATGTATTTCCAACGTTCCCCTACGCGAATTACGAACTCTTCTAGGGCAGATCAGACAGTCATAGTGGAAGAGTTTGCAGGAGTTGGTTGGTGCCTCTCAGATGTTAAGTAACAGCCTCAGCCTGCCACCATGAGTGTGAGTGTGCATTCCTGGTTAGGGTATTCCAACCATCAGGCCAACCACACTCGTAGATTAACAGACACATATAGCTCATGCAAAAGATCAGAACCTAAGTATTTTCAAGTAACTACAGGCAGCATAACAACCTGCAGAAATGTTCTAAGATCTTACTTCCAGGATTGTACAGCTTCAAGTCATTCTCTACACTGTAGCCAGACTAATTTTTCTTTTTCCCTTTTTATTAATTGACAAATAAAAATTGTATATATTTATAGTATACATGATGTTTTGATACATATATACACTGTGGACTGCTATAATAAATCTAGCTAATGACCATATATATTACCTCACATATTTATGACATTTTGTTGATGACAGCACTTAAAATCTTCTTTCTTCACAATTTTCAAATGCACAATATATTATTTATTAATCCTTGTCACCATGATGAACAATGGTTGATCTCCTGAACTTATTCCTCCTGTCTAACTGAATTTTTTGTAATTTTTCTAAATCATACACCTGATCAGTCATTCGCACACTTGGAATCTTTCAGGAATTCTTGATTAATCTGATAATATATTCCAGACTGCATAAATGCCCATAAGGTCCTGAATAGTTCATTCCTATTTATCTTTCCAAGCTAATTTCTGACCACTTCCCATTTCTGGGCCTCTCTCCATATTACCACAGCTCCCCAGCCCTCCAAACTCCACCAGTCACCCATCCACCCACCCATGCTCTGCTGTCATGTTGCTGCTTGCCTTCAGATTCTCCTGCTGAGCTCTATAAGGCAGCCAGTTACTGGCCTCATGGCCCTCAACAGCTGTGGTTTCCCAGAGAGCTTCCCACTAGATTTGGCCAGGGAGGGTCTGCTGGTAGTTGAGGGCATGGGATCAGGAAGAAGCTGAGGACTGTCTCCTTCTGTTTCTGACTTGGACATCATTCTGGCAGAAGATGCTTCTTTTTAACTCCTATAGGACAAGCCCAGGTAGGCTCCAGTCTCCTCCCAAGGACTCTGGCCTTGACTTCTAGTCACTCTTTTTCCCTTTTAGGTGGCTTCCTGCTGCTGCTGATCTCATCCTCCCCAGGTGGCTTCTCATCCTCTCCCACCTCCTAGGAAACTAATTCCTCACATTAAATTTCCTCTTCTGATAAGTACAGATGAAGAAATATTTTCCACATTCCTTATTGGCTTTGAGCAAGTGCCTGATGATATGATTTGGTTCTTTGAACAGCATACCAAAACATCTTCCATGCAAGACGTGGGTGTAAATAAGGCACAGTTCATGGGGCTCCAACGATGTGGTTATCCCCATTTATAGGTTACCTCTTTGCTATGATCTGAGCATTTATGTCCCTCCTCATTCATATGTTGAAACCTAATCCATATTGTGAGGGTATTTAGAGATGGGGACTTTCGGAGCTGATTAGGTTATGAGGGAGTAGCCCTCATGAATGGCTTTAGTGCTTTATAAAAGAGCCCCAGCAAGTTCCTTCAATCTCTCTACCATGTGAGGACACAGAGTAGTTGCTCTATGAACCAGGAAGAGAGACCTCACCAGATACTGAATCTGCTTGTGCCTTGATCTTGGACTTTCCAGCCTCCAGAACCATGAAAAATAAACTTCTCTTGTTTATAAGCTATTGAGTTTCTGGTATTTTGTTATAGCAGCCCCAACAGACCAAGACATCCTTCCATGGGCCTGGCCATGCTGAACATCCTTTAGTTGCTCAAACATGCACCGGCTTCTACTGTCATCTGCTTCTTTCCATCTCCACTGCTACCACCCTGGCCCAAGTCCATCATTTCTCTTTGTATTTACTTTACTAGTCTCCTCAATCACCTCCCTCCCTGTTCCTTCCCAGATCCCCACACATTATTCAAAACTGTAATTTAAACATAAATCACTCTACTGCTGAAATTCCTTTGATAACTTCACCCTAAACTCAGAACAAGATCCCAACTCCATAAATCCTAGTCCAGTGGCTGGGCTCTGCTCAGACTCTGACCTCACTACTGTGATCCTCTGGGCTCTGTGGGTCCTGCACCTGCCTGTAAAGTCCCTCTCCTGACAACTGTTCATGGATGGCTCCTTCACACAACTGAAGTCTCAGCTCAAGGAATTCTTCTATGATCCCTGAATGAGGGCAGCTTCCTTCCAGGTACCCAGAACTGCCCCTTGTTGTTTTTACAGCACTTATCATCATCAGACAAAAACATCTTTGTAGACACTAAAATGTGAGCTCCAAACATATCTCAGCTACCTAATCCATCTCTGTATCTCTAGTTGGCAGAACTGTCCCTGGCTCATAGTTGGGACACCACAGATATGTGTTGAACACATGAGTGAATGGAGTGCCAGGCACTGTGAAAAATGCTTTACAGAGATGAACTCATCATCATCTTTACAGTAATCCAGTGAAATAGGTGTTCTGTTAGCTTATTTTCAAGAGAACAAATAGATGGCACCTACCATGGGCCTAGTGAGGGGTGAGTCCAGGCAGTCTAGTCACAGAGTCAGTATATGACCTGAAGGTACGTCACCCTGCTTTTCATTGCAATACAGTGTCTTGGACAATATTTCAAATGATGATGAGTAATAAAAATATATATTAGAAGTTAACAGGTTCTGCTAACACACTAACCCCACCAAGATTACAATCAGGTGATGAGAGTGTGTGTCTACCCAATTTTGAACATGACCTTGCAGTGCTACTGTGTCCCAACCCTCTCCTTCCTCTTGGGGCTAGGAACTTTCTTTCTACAGTCTTTGTATGGAGCACTCCAATTTTAGAAAAGTAAAAATGTGAAGAAAAAAAAAATATTTTAGAGGTGAGGAAATATAGGCTTTGACAAAAATACTTGGTGAAATATAAAGTGCAATAAAATATAAAGAATCCAAAACGTTACTAAAAATAATTCAGGACTGGGCACAGTGGCTCACCCCTGTAATCCCAGCACTTTGGGAGGCCAAGAAGGGTACATCACCTGAGGTCAGGAGTTCAGGACCAGCCTGGCCAACATGGCAAAACCTCGTCTCTACTAAAAATACAAAAATTAGCTGGGCGTGGTGGCAGGCGCCTGTAATCCCAGCTACTCGCGAGGCTGAGACAGGACAATCGCTTGAACCCGGGAGGCAGAGGTTGCAGTGAGCCAAGATTATGCCTCTGCCTGGGTGACAGAGTGAGACTCCATCTCAAAAATAAATAAATAAATAAAAATAACAATTCAGATAAGATAGTACATTTCAGCTATTATTACATGATATCAGATTATTGTCAGCCTATGTATTCGGACTTTGAAAGGGTAAGATATGAGGCAATAATACCGGAAATATGACACTTCCTGTCTTAGCCCCTGACCGTCTTATGGCAATTCATAGAGTTATACATTTTCTACAAAATCACAACTCTTCAGTTACATTCCTAAAAAAATTAACTGATCCTCATTTTCCTATTTCCCCTCTACTTTACCTCCATCACTACCTAATTGTAATACCTGTCTCTTTTTCTCAAACTTGCTTTGAGTTAGATACATTGCCAATCATCTACAAATGACAAGAAGAGTTCAAGAATTGAAGTAAAGCTATACAGGGAGAAAAATAATATCTTCTCTTTTAAAGCATAATATAGGTTTTTGGAAATGGCCCCAAAGATATTTCATAACGTAGATTACTGTCAACAATAACCCACAGAAAGAATCTTAATTTTCTCCATCTTTAATCTTTTTTTTTCTTTTTTTTTTTGAGATGGAGTCTCCCTTTGTTACTCAGGATAGAGTGCAGGGATACAGTCTCAACTCCCTGCAACCTCCGTCTCCCAGGTTCAAGTGATTATCCCGCCTCAGCCTCCCAAGTAGCTGGAATTACAGTCATGTGCCACCAGGCCCAGCCAATTTATGTATTTTTAGTAGAGATGGGATTTTGCCATGTTGGCCAGGCTGGTCTTGAACTCCTGACCTCAGATGATCTGCCTGCCTCAGCCTCCCAAAGTCCTGGGATTACAGGCATGAGCCACCATGCCTGGCTCCATCTTTAATCTTTATGGAACTACTTTTTCTCACTATTTCTCCACACACATGTTCCCCAGTGAAAACTGCTCACAATGCATATGAAGCAACTTCTCAGAGTTCTCAGAAGACACAAGGATCCAGAAATACAGTGCCTGCAAAATAATTGTCCCTCACCCAGACAGTGATAAAAGGTGCCACTGAAACACTTAATTTGCATAGGAATCATCACAGTGGAATATAGGTAGGTTTCCTTGTCATTGCTTTTGTCTGTTGGAAACGTTGTACATTAATGTTTCTGTCAGCATGTATTTTAATATTTAAAACTCTTAACACAAATGGTAAGCAGAGAAACTAAGCATAGTTTATGTGCTCAGGACACTGTGAGGCTCCAAGAATGCTGCTTTAAGTCCATTTTCTGGGCTGTCTAATGGAAAAGACCACAAGCACACTCAACTGCAATGAACTTGTCCACTGGCCACAGTTAAATAGGTGACATTGGCCTTACTCGCTTGGACATGGCCCTCCTCAAGATGCCTGTCTTACCTTCTCACATGGTTATTGTCTTTCCACTGCCACTGACTTTTCTAGAAAGCAAGTTGCCAGCTTCTTTCATTAGAATATAATGTTTTTTAAATTTAATTCTAATATTTCCTATAAGAAAATTCATTCACTAATAATCCACCCCCATAATTACCTGTGACCTCAAAAGCTCACCTAGGTATGCAGTGTCACCATTAGGCTCTTCTTTTACTAGCAGGGATAGAAATGGAGGTGAAAAGTGCACCAGGAAGACATTCAGGAAGCTTCTAGGCTGCACTCTATGCAAATTTGAAAGCAAAAAGTTTAACAGTCAGTTCCTTGAGCAAACAATTAATTTATCTTCCCTTCATCATTCTTAGATTGTCAGGATTTACCTGATTTAAACTTTTCTCTGCTTCAGCAAGCCAGTGAGTCACATTTATAAGGATAAAGTTACAGAGATGCATGGATACTAGTTGTGTGTGTGTGTGCGTGTGTGTGGTGAGGCTTACACAAGGGCTTCATTGTCTAAAAGTATGTTTTAGAAAAACACACGATAAAACAGTGTGCTGTGTCTAAGAATGAGTAATTCATATCTTTAAACAAAACAAAACATACACATTTATCAACACCACTGAGTGGGAGACACTGAAGTGAACACAAAACAAATCAGTTTCTGTGAAGAACACAGGTTAATGTCTGTAAAGACCAAGTGATTGATTTAGGAGTGAGAAAAGTAGTTGATTTTTATTACACTTCCAGAATTGAAAAAAAAAAAAAAAAAGCTAACAAAAGAGAGCCACAATCCTGTGATAAGTAGTGCATCCAAGAGATGATGTCAGAGGGTTTGCTGATACTGCACAAGAACCATCTCCCAAGAACAACGCTATGGGGTGTGTTCTCTAGGGAGAGAGGTTTGAGGTCACCTTCAGGTATTTCCAGAAAAAATGTGGCACCTCATCGTTAAAGTCTCTGTCTACAAATGGCTTTCATACTCTCAAAACCGTTTAAAAGGTAAATTCTGTAAATAATTTTCTCCAAAATTATAGGTCAATTAAAATTTTCAAAGTACAGTGTGCATGTCAATAGTTGCATATAAATGAAAGAGAACAATGGGCAAACGCAATTTTTCTAAATTTAACTTTTGGCTTTTAAAGCTATAAACACCACTTGTAGAGAAGAGAATAACAACCCCTGTGATTGAACCACTCAAGTAAAATGTGAGGGGTGGAGATAAAGTTCCCTTGGCACTACATTTTCCAAATTATATTTGATCTTCTCTAAACAATGACAATAACAAAAATGGTACTTTTTACAACCACTCTTTCATTTAATTCTTGCATACCCCTTGAGGTAGTTATTTGTTATTCTTACTTTACAGATGGGGAAACTGATCATTGAATAACATCTGCCGTTTCCCCAAATCACATTGCTAATAAAATCTTTGTGGTTTTGCAGTTACATCACCTGTATATTTACTTATATTCTGCCAAAATGACCTGCTGACGTTCCTTGCCATGCACTTTCATATTTTAGTACTCTACCTTAGTCCACAAAGTTGAGGAAGATGATTGAAAATCTTGGAGTGAAAAAAATCCTGTAACATATTCCATTTATCTCTTTTGAGTGCTTTCTGGAAGCATCTATTCAACAGAGTGGGGATTGTTGTAGAAACATGGGATTCATGGTGTATAGCTTTGTGACTCAATTTGTTCTCTTCTTTTGCGACTCCCAAATAGCATTTCAGATAAAGAACAACTAGTCAAGGCTAACCAAAAGGGCAGAGCTAGCCAAGCTGATTTATTTACTCTACATAACAACAAAGCAGTGGTCGAACATGTGAATTAAGTGAAAAGTATTAACAAAATATGTCTTCCGCAGACTTTTCTCAAAGACTGTATCTACCCTTGAGCCACCCACTATCCTGAGCAGCATTTTTCATCTATTCTCTGGACATTGCTACAAGAAATGCAACCTATTTAGAGATTCTGAAGTTGTCTTTCTACCTATAGAAAACTCTGCATCACTTAAGACCAAGAGAATGGCTTGAACTCCACCACCCACCAGACTGCTGAAGTTACTCTATGCTGACCTGGCAAAAACAAGCTAAAAGGTAGAGCCCTTGCAGCCTAGTTGAACAATTTCTGTATAAGAAACAGGGGCGTGTGTGTGTGTGTGTGTGTGTGTGTGTGTGCATGTGATTCTAGGCCTCATTTTTTCTATCACTCTGCTCCTGTTGTAGTTAGTTATCTTTAATTTATCTATTAAATTTTAAAATCAGTTCTACACTAAGTTATTAACACCAGAGGTAGAAATTATTTCATGTTTATTTCTGCATCTTGGGGCTTAATATGAGACCAGCATTCAATAAATGTTTGTTGGAAGGTAAAAGGGAGCTAGAAAGAAGGTAAAGAAAAGAAATTGTTAGGAAATACACATTAATGGCAGAAGGTGACAAAGTCTGTGATAAATAATTGTTTGAAAATTACAATATAGAAATTTCTAAAGTTATTTTTTGATGCATGGTATAAATATTTCATTGCTTCATACTTCAGTAGTATGAGATAGAGTTTATTGATTTATTTATTCCAGATAGAAAGGTCCACACTGTCCCAGGCACCATTGCAAGCACTGGACACAGAGTGAGGGAGCAAAACAGCCAGGTCCCTGCTCTGACTGAAACTTCAAATTTATTGAAATGACATAATCAATAAGGAAACATACCAATAGACAATGGTGATGAGTGTGCCAAGGAGAATGTAAAGGCAATGAGGCAGAGATCAGCTGTTGTTAATGGTGGTTGTCGGGAGGTGAAAAGGAGCTACTGTAAATAGGGTCACCAGGAAGGCCTCAGGAGTCAATGTCTTTGGAAGAGAGTGATAAGCAGAGAGCATGCAATACCAGAAGTATTTGGGAGAGGAGTTTTATGGGGAAAAAAATAAAGGCTCTGAGGAGAATTGAGGGCTCCAGAGTAGGGCAAGCATGCCCGGGTCAATGTGCATGAAAGAGAAGATTAATTAGAGATAGGGTCAGATCATAAGGGTCATGGAGGCTGTGGTAAAAAATTTGGAGGTTCATATTCACCTCGATATTCTTTCTCACATAATTATTATCTGATCTTATGAGAAATTTTTTCTTTCACATTTACAGCATTCATTTACATGTTTCCCTTACTCTAACTCTTGGGGACATCTCTGGAACAGCCCTTCTGTTGAGATTCTTGAAGAGCACACCAAATATTCCAGTGGGTGTTATCCCTGCCCTCACAATTGGAGTATTCCATCTTTGAGTGTCACCCAGTAACTCTAAGCATCTTGACATGTCTACAGCTTTGCATGCGTGCAACTGCTGCTCCTAAAGGATAAATTAATATCCAGTCACACACTTCCCTAGAGAGCATTTCATGGAAATTTTTGTTGAAATAAATAAATATTAAATGCATGAAAGACTGATGGAAGTTACTGTAAGGCAAGTACCTAGCTCCCCTAGTAGCAACATAAAAAAGTTATCCATGGAAGTTGAGACTTCCCAATTTATTTGGAAAAGGATTTTCTATGGGATGTTGAAATAGCAACAGAACCACTTGGAAAAACTGCAAAGAGAATGACATATTTTGAGAATAAATTTTATTTGATAAATAACATTTTGAAATGCCCATTTCAAGTATCTGGCTGAAAAACTCTTGAGACAGCAAATAATGCAGGAATGCTTTTAGCTACTGTCCGTTCAGCCAGACTCCTCTGAGCTGCTTTCTCCAAGAGAGCCTCTCTGTTGGCTGCTGTGACCTGCTCATCACATGGACTCCATTTGGAAGCTTGGCTCGGGTAGTCATCACAAATAATAATGACAAGGAGCACAATGGCCAGTTGAAAAGAGGAAGGAGATGGAAATGGAAATGGGAAGGTACAAATGGTCAGGTTTCTTCCAACACTGGACCCCAGTAGGTAGTGTGAAGGCCACATTCGATAAACTAGAGAGTGGATGAGGCTCTCATGAGAGCTGTCTTGTTTGGTTTTGTTTTGTTTTTAAATATTTCTTATTACATAGTTAATAGACATGCATGCATTATGGAACATAGGTGTTTTTGTTTTGTTTTGTTTTGCCATTGCTGTTTTACAGAATTAGGATCACACTGTATACAGAACCCTCTCACCTAATAATTTAATATAATAATTTACTCCATGTAATTAAATATTGGCCTATATTATCTTAGTGATTTTATGGAATTGTAGACATTTATTTATCCAGTTGGTTTTTGCTAAATAATTAGATTTCATTCCAAATTTTGCTGTTATGCGTTATACCAGGTTAAGAATCTTTGCACACGTCTGACGATTTCATTAAAACCAATTTCCAGGCATTAAATTTCTTGTGATGGTACAATATTGGCCCATTTTGAGAATTTTATTTCTGGATACATGCACAAATAATATGTAAATATATTCTAAATACATAAAAATACACAAATTATAAATACATAAATCTAAACATATAAATTCTAAATACCTAATTCTAAATAGACAAATAAAATTTAAATATCTAAATTATAAATAGACAAATCAAGTAAATAATACAAATAATGTTTTAGGCTGAAGAACAGGCAAATAAACCCACAAAATGCACAGAGAGAACAGGGGGATAAGACTGCTTGGGCCCTGCTCTGGTGGGGCTGACTCACCGATGAAACGATGCAGATTATCAGCAAGGAAACACACCAACAGAAATGTCATCAGATGGTTCTAGGTGTCCTGAAGGCAATAAAAATCAGAATATTGTCCAATAAATCTCTAGATTGGGTATACCAACATACATGTATACCAGGTACAGGCAAAAGTGCCCATTGCCCAAACTTTAGATGATCACATTTAAAATATTCACTTATTATTTTAACTTAAATTTCTTTTATTATTAATGAGGTCATTTAAATATATATATAGCTATTTTTGTTTCTTTTATTGTCAATTACCTATTTGCATCCTTGGACATTTTTCTGTTGTGTTGATCACCTTTTCATGTTGACTAAAAGCTTGTTATTATGGCACAAATATATTGATGATTTTCTTTTTGATTTTGATGGTGCTATTCGGTATGCAAAAATTACATTTAGGAGGTTGGACCGTGGCTCATGCCTGTAATCCCAGAACTTTGGGAGGCTGAGGCAGATGGATTACTTGAGGTGAGGAGTACGAGACCAGTCTGGCCAACATGGCAAAACACTAGTCTCTACTAAAAATAAAAAAATTAGGCATGGTGGCACACACCTGTTTTCCCAGCTACTCGGGAGGCTGAGGCATAAGAATTGCTTGAACCCAGAAGATGGAAGTTGCAGTGAGCCAAGATCATGTCACTGCACTCCAACCTGGGCAACAGAGCGAAACTGTGTCTCACAAAAAAAAAAAAAAAAGAAGAAATGAAAAATCATATTTAGGTAACTAAATCCATCAGTCGTTTTTCTTTGTAGTTCTCTCATTTTATTTTTTGCCAAAACAAGTCTTCATTGCATCAAGATAACGTATGTAGATTTCTGAGTCATCTTCTAGTTATCTTACAGTTCTATGTCCTACATTTAACTCTTTAATTCATTTTTTATTCAAATGCACTTATTTTACTATTTCCCAAATAGCTAGCACCATTGACTCTGAACATTTTCCCCGCTGCTTTGAAGCACCTTCATCCTATTTTACATCTGTGTAGGTGTTCATGCCAGGATGTTCCATGCTGCTTTACTGACTTGCCTTTCCACCCTTCAGGCAGAACCATGCCTTGGTCCAGACTTGATTTAGTCTAGTAGTATCTATTTGAGTAAATACAGATTTAATAGTATCCGTTTGAGTAAAAAGACTCATTTGCTAGAAATCCCCTTATCTCCTATCTTTCTCTGCCTTCTAATCTGATGAATGCGCTGTGAAATGCTGACTGACTTGTTCGAAGAGGGAGAGATGGAGAAACTGCGAGAAAGAAAGAAGAGGAATGGACATTTTTTGAGTATTTTCTGGCATAATGCTGCATACAGTAAATGTCCTTAATCTTGACAACAAATATAAATATTATCATCACTATTTTGTTGATAAAGAAATTGTCCCTCAGAAAGGTAATTAAATTGTCCAAGATCACACAGGAATGAAAGGAGGAATTAGGATTCAAACTCAGATCTACCTGACTTCGATTTACAACACAGGGTACCCATGTCCCTCAGTGCTAGTCCACAAAGGACTGTGGAGACAGAGGTTTCACCAGCTCTAGTTCCACTGCAGGAGAGAAGGCACCGAGCCAGGCAGTTCACCCTTGCTGTTGCTCACCCTTGCTATGCTAGTGCCTTGCCAATGTTTATACAAAGACAGGATGTGCACCCACGTGATAAAATTAGAGGTCATCTTCAGCAGTGCCCCCTACCCTGTCCTCTTCCCAGCTATGTTATTTTCCTCATTAGCCTTCCATAGTCTTAGAAACTTCCTACAACGCTTCCCAGACCTTCCTTCATGTTTAGGCTCTGTCTCTTGAAATACTCTGTTTTAGCTGATAAGCAGGTAAGGCCACAGGAAAAATGTAGCCCTTACTATAGGGCCTTGGGTAGTCTATTTTGCATCCCTAAGCTTCCATTTTTTGCACTAGTAATATAAGGATAAAAATAACTGTACTTATTGGTCAGGTGCGGTGGCTCACGCCTGTAATCCCACCAGTTAGGGATGCCAAGGCGGGCGGATCATGTGAGGTCAGGAGTTTGAGATCAGCCTGACCAACATGGTGAAACCTCATCTCTATTAAAAATGCAAAAGTTAGCCAGGTGTGGTGGTGCATGCCTGTAATCCCAGTTACTCCGGAGGCGGCAGCAGGAGAATCGCTTGAATCTGAGAGGCAGAGGTTTCAGTGAGCCAAGATGGTGCCATTGCACTCCAGCCTGGGCAACAAGAGTGAAACTCTGTCTCAATAATACTACTAATAATAATTTTACTTATCTTGTGAGAATAAAATAAATTATGAAATAAAGTGATTGGAACATGCCTAACCTAGAGGTTTTAGTGTGTGTTAATGATTGGTGCCATCATTATTCTTATTATTCTTAGTCATTATTATGATGAAAACTGAGAGCAAGGCTATGAAGAGATGGACACTGGGTATATATCATTAGTTAGAGGAAAGGATTCGTTCAGGGAAATGTAAAAGTAAAATGGAGTTAGCAAAGCTTTAAAGGACAGATCTAAATTATGTGTTGAGGGCCCAAGATGAAGAAACTGGACATCTGAAGCTAGGTAAAGTCTCCTCTCTCCAATTTCCCCTGGTATCTGTCAAAAGGAGGAAAGGTTTTCACCACCTTCAAAGAGACCTAACATCATCCCTTCCAGGATTTGGTCTCATTACCATCTGTCCTTAGGAAGCTGGAGATAGGAAACCAGTAAACAGCTGATGAGGGATCTGGGAAACAGTGGGAAGAGGGGCAAGGGCTTTGTGTGTAGAAGGCACGAGAGACATCTTTACAAAACCATCCATGCCTCGTGCTTTTATTCAGTGAACATTCATTAGAGACTAGGTGAAAGCTGGAAATATGCTGATGAAAAAGTCACAGAAGACCCTGTCTGTAGGACAACTTAGTAGGAAAGACTGACAAAGTAGAGAGGCAATTATATCCAGTGCAAAAAGTACTTGTCATGGTCAAGATGGTAGGGGACTCATGCAGGGAGCACTTCCCTACACTGAAGACCAGAGAAGACATCGGATGCTGCATATGCAGGAAACCAAGACTGAGAGGCCAGGAGGGGCACCTCATGCAGTGGATCAATCATGGGCAAAGGCCTGGGCATGGAGGTGAACAAAGCCACTGAGGGAACTGTGAATGAGCTGCAAGTCATTTATAGTGGCTGGAAACTAGCACAAGAAGAACAAGAGTGGGAGAAGATGAGACTGAGTAAGTGAGCAGGGAAAAGATAATGAAGGTTCCCATGGACCAGGCTGAGGGCTGTGGCCTGGGTACAGTGATCATCTGTAATTATTCCTGGCAAACATTCCCTGTCCTGCTGAGCATGGATGGTAGCAGCAGGTTTGGTACATTATTATAGAGTTTAAGTTTTCAGACTAGTATAATAGTTTGGTTTTTGCTACTGCATAAGTCATCTTGAAGTTCTAAAATAACCTCTTGATATGTCCTGAGGAATAAGCCAGAAAGATTGAACTCTAGCTAGGCTCAAAGGTAAATTTGAAGCTGTACCTAGGTGCCATCAAAAAAAATTCTCAATGGTATCTTGAGGTTCTATATGAAAACTGGGCAGACTTAAGTTCTAATGTTGCTTCAGTAAAGAGCCTCAAAACCTTTTTCCTGAAATCAGGAAATGCCAGAGATAAAATACAGCTCAAATTTGGCCAAGCAACACGTATTAATTCAATGGCTTGTGAACAATGATGTCACTACAAAATATAATAATAATTCATCTTGGGGAATTATTTTTCAGCAGAAAGTTAAAACTGCAGATGTTTTTAGTACACACTTTTTGAAGCAGAGTTGGTGAGGAGAAGAAAATAAATGAAGGGAAGGAAGAAAGAAAAAATGGAAAAAGAGAATATCTATCTATATGTTTGTATTTAATCATGGCCAGGTTGGAACAGCGCAAGCATAACATTTGGACATTTTCTACAATCCTCAAAGAACAGAGAATACAACAGGGGATCACTTCCCACACCCTGAGATTTAAGTGAAACTCACAAATCTCATAAGTAATCAGAGGGTCTCATTCCAAAAGACTTAAGGTGTTCTACCTACTGAAGATGAACTTGTAATATTCAGTTGGATTCCTCTGTTAGATCAGTGGGGAGGATTTATTGTAGTTATTGAGGTATCAGCTTATTTTTGAACTTACTATCCTCCACCAAATTCCTTTGAGTCAAAGGGAAGTGACACATTAACAGGAAGATGTCCTTTTGTAAATCTCTTTAAGCAAAGACTTGCTTTCAAAAGGCTCATCACTCATCAATCTCTCACCATATGGGTCAGTAACTATTTCAAAATAAATCTAATCAAAAATACTTATCATCCTAAAATCATCTTCTATGAGAGATGCTCACAGAAATGACTCATGTTGGGCTTTTTTGATTAGAAAAAAAAAAAAGACACTAAAATTGCTCAGAAACAAGGTGTTTCTCATATGGCTCTGCAGGGAAACAGGATATCAGGAAACTCACCCATGTGGAACCCAGACTTGGGTAAGCCAAACATCTAGGATTTATGCGGAAAAGGTGATTACAAGGAACTAGAACCAGATGATTTGAAGACCAGGTTAGCTCCTTCTGTTTTCTGTGGGAGGAATTTGTCAATAATTTTTCTAGAATTCTGCTATTAGGGTTCTGCTGCAAGTCTTCTCTATATTTCCTTACTCTTGTTTTTCTATCTCTTTCTTCTCTTGCTACTAGTATACTTCATAACTTCTTAAAAGAAAATCTGATTTGCTACTTCTATTACACAAGAATAATATTTTTAAAAGCCCCTGCCTAGAAGAAAATTATATACCTAAACACACACATGTATCAATTAACAAATATCCATTGCATATAATAATTGCAGCTAAGACTTCACATTTGTGAGTTATTTTGAAAACAATTGCATGCAGAGAATTAAATTTTGTAGAGAATAAACAACTGAGTGAATACCTTTGGAATCCTAGTGATTCTACAAACATAAAATCAAAGTTGTTAACAATATTTTTTGAAAAAGAGCAAAAACAGTGTAAACCCTATCTTCCAAGTCACTACATGAGCCATGACAAGAGGTTGGCCAATCAGGAGTGGAGGTTGCCCTGTCTTGTTCTGCCCACTCACTAAACTGCAGAACCCCACCCCCGCCCCCGAGCTCCCTGGGCCTGGCCACCTCAGTCCCAGCCTTGGCAATGCATAAATCCTTGCAGGATGATGAGGGCTTGACAGCCACTCCTGATACCATAAACATTAAAATGCTGAGTTGTTGAATCCCAAGGGTGTGTTGTATTCTCAATAAAATCAGCACGATGCTTTAGAGGTTGTTAAATAACTGTCCCAAATGTGATTGTATTTAGTCTTAAATTGTGCTGAATAAGTTACATTCAGTATTGGAGTGGGGCTCGTTTATAGTGACTAGGAAGCTCCCATTGAAGATGCACTAGTACAGCCTTATAAGTGAGAGTGAAATTTGCATCAACCAGGAGGGGAAGGGAGAGCATTCTAGGAAAAGGCATGGAAGAAGAAATGGGTCTTATGAGAATGTTGAGTGGGTGGAGTGCAGTCAATAAGGTGAGGTTTGAATTCAAGTGCTTTATGCAATCACACTGGAATCTGGAAGAGTCCAAATGATGAAGGCCATTGGACAAATGGACAAATTTAGTCTTACTCTGGTAAACAACAGAGGGCCATTGTAGATGTCTGGACAGAACATCACATCTGTGTGAAGAAATTGTTAAATGATCTCATAGCTCCACAATAAGTTGGTTTATTCAGTAAACATCTAGAACTGGCTGAAGTCTAATGTTCCTTTGACTCTTCTAAATGCAAAATCTTTTACTTGCAATCTAGAGGGACATTTATATGATTTTCTGGGAAGCTCAAAACTATGAAAAAGAGTCAACTCATCTAAGAGCAGTTTAACTACATTTACAGTATGTTGGACTGTGTCTAGCACAGAGTCTTAAGCAGAGAATCCCCTTAATGCATTTCTTTTCTTTTTCTGATAAAGTATTTAGACTGCGGGAATATTTACAATTGTGTCATTTGTTTGGCGTTACTAATAAAATTTTTGCAGTGTCATATTTTGATCATATGATGATATATATGCAGTAAGCTATGTTAATAGTTGGATTTTAATATGAAAAATTTACATTGCTATGAAGAATTTAAAGATTGGTGAGAATGAGGAATCAGAGAAGGCCTTGGATTTTCTAGTTTGGAAAAGAATAATATTCTTAATCTCTGCCCTTCTGATTCTAAGTCATTAGAAATTGTCAGAAAGAAAAATAAAGATTCTGAAATAAAATCACGAAAGGTATAGAGGTCTAGACATAATCTGGCCTCTGCCTGAGTCTTGTGCCCTTGAGGCAGGGTAACTTCATGTTTTGAGAGTGGACTCTGGAACTGATCATGACCCTGCACTCCTGGGGGCTGATTTGTCCCTAAGGAAGAGGCCATAGGAGAGAGCCTACAGAGCTGTCATGAAGGCCCCAGGCCAGTTTGCTGTGGAGCATCCTGAGCTGATCAGAGCTCCTGGGAGAAAGGCTCCCTGACTGTCCTCACACCTGCAAGACAATTGTGTCCTCAAGAGGGGACAACTGTGTGGCTGTGGTAGCAACAGGCACCAGGAACTCAACCCAAACTCTTAAACTCAGAAATGTCCATTGACAATGGCTATAACAAATAGTGGTTGAAGAATGTTGCTTTAAGCAGGAGCAAGTGTGAATGACTTCCAGATTCATCTGGGTGGCAAGAAACAACAGGGCTAGTCCCCTTGGATGTTCTTAAACACCAAGGGCATGATTTCGACATAATTGGGGTGAACAGGGAAGAAGATGAGAGAATGGGAGCAAATGAGCTTGAATCATTGCCAGTCTGGTCAATGGGAACTCTGGAGTTTCCTCTAGTCACTATAGGAGGCCATATTTTGAACCCTACAGCATAGTGTGACGCAACCCAGCTACTAGGCAGCAAATAAGCATTAATAATGTGCACTAGAAGCTCATTTCATTGTGTCTCAGGAGTCCTGGGAACCCCAGGAAGATAAACTCACTGGAAGAATAAATAAACAAAGATTGTGATAATGTCAATAGAGCTAATTCAATAGACTATGTGATGGGAAAATAAAGTACCAACGATGGTTTGCTGAAGGTACTTGAAAGTTCACTGCATTATTAGGACATCAAGAGTATTTACCCAACAGGCATAACTATTATGAACCTGTTTCTATGCATACTTTCATATAATGCTAGAATTTTCCCAGGAGTCCTATCCTTTGATTTTTACTAATTTATAATGAATTTGAACCATTAAAAATCATTACAAAATCTTTGATTTTTACTGATGTGTAATGGACTTGAAAGTTTCATAAGAGACTGCCCATAAAAATGTATATAGCTAATTATAAATTATCTAAGGGCTAATTATTCCTTTTGTGGATAGCTCCTTTCTTCTTTCCCTTCTTACATTCTTATTGTTTATGTACTGATGCAAAGATGAGCAATAAAATGCAGAGACCACAAAGCATTAGTGCTTGAACTACAGTTTCCTAAAGATATTGTCAATAAGGCAGATTTACCAACACCCCACCCAGCCCCCGCCCCCACTAGCTGCGGAGATTAGATATTATGGCCCCAAAAACAGTGTCAGGATTCTGTGTTTTAAATACACACCCCAGATAGGTTCTGATGCAGGTGCCTCCAAGACTGCACTTGAAAAAAACCTAGCAAGTACTTTGATTAAATAGCCTTAACAGACAGCGATGCTATAAAGTATAGTGAGAAAACAAAGAGATTATTTATCTTTACATTTTCATAAGCATATGCATATCTTTATTATCTCCAAAAACCAGGTATAAAAAACTGATGCATGAAAAATGCAGTGGCTATTAAAATGATAAAGGGATGTGGGCTGAAGACTGAAACTGCAGCCTGCTCTTTCTGGGGCTTGTAACCTTACACAATATAAGCTTTGCACACAATAGGATGGCAACCAAATGTATATCATTTTATTTGGTTGGTTCCAATAAAGCATTTCCAGTTCTGCTCCGACAATATGTGTTAATATATTCTCAATAAAAATAACAACCACATATGTACTCTCTTGATGTCTATAAGCCCTTGTTACAGAGCATTATAAAGTGAGCCTTTCTCTTTTAGATTTCTGGAGTACAAACGAGGAGGTTTGCTTAAGAAAGAATGAAAATCTGTTTAATCAGACTCCCATTCTGCGCTCTACCTGGAGAATTAGATGTCACTGTTTCCAACATGTTGGTCTAAAGTTTTGATCTTTATTTAGTGATAGATGGGTATTAGAAAGATGACAGAAGCAGTCTTAGCATTTTTGCTTATGAATCCAGAACCCCAGTGCCTTGGTGATGTCCAATACTAACTGCACTTGCTTATGCTCTCCTTATTTATTTAGACACTTTCTTTGCCCACACTGCCTGAACAACATGGGTATGTCATGACAATAACTGAATCTACTGAGGGCATATAATGAGCACCTAATTCTTTACGCAGGGCCTTATGTATTTAGGCCAGGATTGCCCTGGGAAATATTTATATCATTTTTTTTAATTGTTACTACTTTTTGGGAGACACAGGCTGTGGCATGAGGGGTGAGCTTCCTCTCTAATAATAAATAAATAATAAATTTTATCTATATTTATTAATTCACAAATCTGGAAGTACAATTTCTTTTTAACTAGCTCGAACTTTTGGACCTTTACCCCACTTTTCACTCATCCAATAATCTGAAAGAATTCCAATTCTGCAAATCAAGTTATATCATCTCTTCAGGTTAAATTTAGAGAATAGATATGAGGACATTTTTTATCAGCTGCCTAATTTAAAGATGTTATAACATTTCATTTTGTTTAGTTATTAAGATTTTAGTTGAATGCTTTAAAATTAGTAAAGTTAACATAGCCTGAAGTCAAATGATATTTTACAGTGTCTGTTACTTTGAGTCCAATAATGTATGGTTAGTGAATAAAAGAATTACTAGTATGAACTAAATGTGTAATGTTAAAGTAATTGGTGTATGATGCACTGCTTCTGTGGAAATAATGTCATTCTCCAGGACATAAAATAGAAATTTTTTTCTGGAGTCCTCTGTGTGAAAGAAAAATACGTTAGAGGACAGAAACAAGAAACTTACATGCATATTATTTTTCTCTTTTTTTCAGATGTAGTCTCATTTTGTCTCACCCAGCCTGGAGTGCAGCCACATGATCTCAGCTCCCTGCAGCCTCTGCCTTCTGGGTTCAAGTGATTCTACCGTCTCAGCCTCCAGAGTAACTGGGACTACATGCATGTGCCACCATATCTGGCTAATTTTGTATTTTTAGTAGAGACAAGGTTTCACCATATTGGCCAGTCTGGTCTTGAACTCCTGATCTCAGGTGATCCACCAGCCTCAGCCTCCCAAAGTGCTGGGATTACAGCACTTTGTGAGCCACAGTGCCCGGCCATATGCATATCTGGAAGAGATGGCTTATAAGCAATAGCAAAAGGAGACAGTAAATGCTGGAATGCACACAGATTCTCAATGACATCTTAGGAAAAGTTAGTCTCATTTCATCTTCTATGTGGATTACAGATTTGGCAAAGAATGGCTTTGGTGCTACACATCTTAATTTTCAGTATCACATTTGAAAAAGTCATTATCCCCTTTGCAGTGAGATGGTGGCCGGTGGGCTGGTTGACAGCAGAGTTAACAGGTGGAGAGAGATTTGATTAAGTCATTGGTGAAGTGTGTTGCAGAGTTTTGTATTTGGTCATACAATGTTCAAAATCTATCAGAAATAGGTTTTGTATCAGTAACGGCACAAATATTCTCGTGATATTTATAAATAATGAAAATATAATGTGTAATGACAGAATTATTATTCAATAATGTATAGAATGGTTAAAATGATAAACTAACCAAAGAAGTGGTACTGCTTATAGTCAGTAGCAAAAGACTATTCATTAAAGGTTTAAATCCTGGCATTTATCTCATTAACTATAGCTACAAATATACATGTATATAGACCTTCTAACGGAGCAGCAGCTTAGCTTTGCCTGCCTCCTAGCAGAAGCAAATACAATTATATCTGGAGGAAAGCATCCACAATTTAGGCCTCAAGATTCCCACAGATTCAGTTCCATTTAACACACACAGTGAAACAAGATACTGTGATGGAGGTCAGCAGAAACCACAAACAAATGGTTCAAAATCTCCAAAAATCTTCTAAATTATCAGATGCAAAATATGAAATTACAATATATCATACTAAAATTGTGAAATAAGTATCCTATTATAAAATAAAATGTTATACAATTATTATAAAATCTTTAATGTAATGAAGTTATTAGTTTAGCAAATGAGCATGAGGATGATATTATAAAAACATGTTTAGGAATATACTTAATCAAGGACGGGAAAGACCTCTACAAGGAAAACTACCAAACACTGCTAAAAGAAATCATAGATGACACAAACAAATGGAAACACATCCAACACTCATGAAAGATGGAAAGATTATTGTGAAATTGACCATATTGCCAAAAGCAACCTACAAATTCAATGCAATTTCCACCAAAATGCCACCATGATTCTTCACAGAACTAGAAAAAAACAATCATAAAATTCATATAGAATCTAAAAAGAGCCCATATAGCCAAAGCAAGATGAAGTAAAAAGAGCAAATCTAGAGGGATGACATTATCTAACTTCACACTATACTATAAGGCCACCGTCACCAAAACAGTATGGTACTGGTATAAAAAGAAGCACATAGACCAATGGAATAGAATAGAGAATCCAGAAATAAATCCAAATACTTACAGCCAATTGACGTTCGACATAGCAAACAAAAACATGAAGTGCAGAAAGGACATCTATTCAACAAATGGTGCTGGATAATTGGCTAGCCACATGTAGAAGGATGAAACTGGATCCTCGCCTCTCATCTTATACAAACATCAACTCAAGATGAATCAAATACTTAAATTTAAGACCTCAAACCATAAAGATTCTAAAAGATATCCTTGGAAAAACCCTTCTAGACATTGGCTTATAGAAGAATTTATGACCAAGAACCCCAAAACAAATACAACAAAACAAAGATAAACAGATGGGACTTAATTAAATGAAAAACTTCTGCACAGCAAAAGAAATAATCAGCAGAGTTAACAGACAACCCAAAGAGTGGGAGAGAAAATCTTCACAATCATACATCTGACAAAAGACTAATATCCAGAATCTACAAAGAACTCAAATGAATTAGCATGCGCACACACACACACACACACACACACACACACACACAGATCCCAAACAGTGCCATCAAAAAGTGGGCTAAGAACATGAATAGACAATTCTCAAAAGGAAATACACAAATAGCCAACATATGGAAAAATGCTCAACACCACAAATTATCAGGGAAATGCAAATCAAAACCACAATCCAATACCATCTCACGCCTGCAAGAATGGCCATAATCAAAAAATAATAAATGTTGCCATAAATGTAGTGAAAAGGGAACAATTTTACACTGTTGATGGAAATGTAAACTAATGCAATCACTATGGAAAACAGTGTGGAGATGCCTTAAAGAACTAAAAGTAGATCTGTTTGATCCAGGAATCTCACTACAAGGTATCTACCCAGAGGAAAAGAAGTCACTGTATGAAAAAGATACTTGCACACTCGTATTTATACCAGCACAATTTGCAATTGCAAAAATACAGAACCAGCCCAAATGCCCATCAATCAATGAGTGAATAAAGAAAATGAGGTGTGTATATAAATATATATGCATACTATGGAATACTACTCAGCCACACAAAGGAATGAATAATGGCATTAGCAGCAACCTGGATGGAATTGGAGACTATTATTCTAAATGAAGTAACCCAGGAATGGAAAACCAAACATCATATGTTCTCACTCATATGTGGGAGGTAAGCTATGAGGACACAATGGCATACAAATAATCCAATGGACTTTGGGGACTTGGAGGAAGGTACTGGGTATAGAGAAATAAAAGACAACACATTGGGTACAGAGTACACTGCTCGGGTGATAAGTGTACCAAATCTCAGAATTCATCTCTAAAGAACTTATTCATGTAATCAAACACCACCTGTTCCCTAAAAACCTATTGAAATGAAAAAAAAGTTAAAAAAAATTTAAAGACCAATTTTAGGTTCTATAATAGTGGTGTTATATATAGAAGCAAATGGGGAAGTCACAGATTACGTGACCTCTGGCCACATGACTCCTGGGGGATCAAGGATTTTAGAAATTATACTCATTTAAGCAGAATTCATGCCCCTCCCATAATCCTATCCTTGTGTCCTTTCATTAGTTTTACAAAGGCAATTTCCTCTTGGGAAGGGCTATTATCATTCTTATTTTAAAGTTAAACTATAAACTAAATTTCTTGCAAAGACAGCTTGACCTGCACCCAGGAATAACCAAGGACAGTTTAGAAATTAGAAGCAAGATGGAGTCAACTATGTCAGCGTTCTCTTACCGTTATAATTTTGCAAAGGTATCTTCATTAAAGACAGAACAAGTTTTTAATATATTTTTGATTGGAAATATAGGAGCAAATGAAGGAAATGAAGGGGAGGAAATTAAGGAGCAAATGAAGGGGGGGGTCAATATTTGAGGATATTTTACCAAAAGCTGATAAAAGACAAATTCATGTCTACAGAAATTCGTGTCCCAAGGCAAAAAAAAAAAAAAAAGGAATCCATCTATTCATACACACATTGTTGTAAAATTAAAGTATAGCAATACCAAGAGAATACCTTAAAAGCAGCCTGTGAGGGAAAACAAAAATAAAAAAAGATCATCAATGTGAAATGACATTTAGATTGACAAATTTAGACAGTTCCCAAATTATGGTGACTTGACTTACAATTGTTCTGCTTGATCATGGTGACAAACCAATGTGTATTCAGTACGTTCCTTGACTTACAATGAGATTTTGTCTACACAAACCATTATAAGTTGAAAATATCCTAAATCAAAACTGTGCTTTCAGCTAGGATATTTTCAGTTTATCTAACTCCCATTATGATGTAACCCTATCAAAAATTGAGGAGTATCTTCTACTGTTCAATATGTTGAGGGGAAACACTTGTCAGACTAGAATCGTGTATTCAAAAAAAGTGAATTTTTAAATATGACTTAAATAAAGACATTTTCAGATAAATGTCTTCTCATGAGCCCTCTCCCTTCATCTCACCTGTTTGGATTCGCCCTGTGTCTTCCCTAATCCATCATCTTCTCACTCCCTTTGGAACTCCAGGGCACAATTCTCTTTCATGTGGTAACCTCTGTGCTAAACATCCCCTCTACTCCCCTACTGTCCAAAGACAAAATTACAACAATTTAGTTTAAAGATCTGAATTGACTTTATTTGTAATTCCAGAATCAGGCAACACATTGTTTCATAATAAGTGTTCCAATGAGCCTAGGAGAGGAGATTGGTTTTATATTTAGAGAGGGGTTGAAGAAAGCAAAAAGTGAGTTGGTCATTTCAAAGTTACTTTCCTTTAAAGTGGGGGCAGGAAAACAGAACAATAGAGAAATAATTGATTTGTTAACATTAGTTTACTCTCCTTTTGTAAGGATTAAAGTCAATGGGGAACTTCATTATCATGCCATTAAAACTGGCCTATTTGGGAAATTTGGATTTGATCTCTCTCTCCTGATTTCTCCGGAAGACCAAATAACTCAGTTTTGGTTTGGTGACGAGGAACTTCAGAATTAATGACTTCATTTTAGCTTTTAGTCTGGTCTGTTGGGGGCTAGTGCATGAGCTTAGCCTAAAACAATGGACTCCTATAATTTTTCTTTGATGCTTATTTAAGTGAGCTGACTTCCTTGGGGACACCACATCACTCAAAGGAACTCAATCCCCAAAAACCACATATCTCTCAGTTAGGAGGTGCACTGGCCAGCTCCTCAGAGGTCCCCAGAACTTCATCTCCACTGCTGCATCCATGTCTCCCCTATCAGGCCCAGTCTCTGGTCACTTGAGATCATCTGAGATTGGATTGTCCAGTAGAAGACTCCACCTTTCCCTAGACAGACTTCCTAGATCTTGTCCTCATCCACTGCAGATGTCTGGACCAAGCTCACAGCCTTCCTCTTCCTGGTACCTGTCATCATCTCAAGTGATTTTAGGGCCTGCAAGTACAGCAGACTCGGTCCCTTCACCCCAAACATTTTCATCTTTAATGCACATCAGCCTCCCCTAGGCAGGGTTAGAGCCCAGGCCATCACCTGACACTCCTTTCCTTTTGGTTATCTGTCTTTCCATCTGTCTTCCTCCTTCATCTTCACATTTGTCCAAGTCACTTGCATGACTCTGAGGGTGAGTTCCTCCTTATATTTTGTGTCCACAGGCTCTCTAACTGCCTCACTGCATCCTGTTTCATCTGCATCTCATTCAAATCAAGCCAACTGTGCACGAGTTCTGCTTCTCTGTCTCCTGCTGGGGATAGATCAGATAATACAACTGCATGTATTGCATTCACTGAAACTTAAAGATTTCCACCCAGAAATGAGTGTCTCGCTTCTGGGTGAGGTGATGGACTCATGCTGCCACTCCTGACCATGGCTGTATCCATCCTCTAACTCCATGCTTGCGTCTTCATGTCCCACAGAAGGTTGTACCCCTGCTTTGCTGAAAAGTAGGCACTTTCTGCTTGGAAGTCCATTAGCTTCCTTCCCTTTACACCTGCACACTAGCCCTTGGGAGGATGTCTATCCTTCTCTCTGTCAGCATGCTCTCCATCCACAGCCTGGGACAGTGACGGTCCCTTCCTTTGGAGTGTCCTCCCGGTGGGTGTTCTGCCTGCCACTCCTGCCCCTCCCGCACTTCCCACCTGCTAACTGTGCTCTCCCAACTCCTCCAGGGACAGTGATTTCCAGGTTCTGTGGCTGAGCAGTTTCTCTCCCCACTCAACACACTTTGGCTGGGTAATTTAATCCACCCATAATCCCAATTACCATTCTTAGGCCAGTTGCTCCAAGTTCATATTTCAGGACTAAATCTCTCGATCTCAGTCTCCCTGTGCCACTGTTTGCTCCTAGGATACTCATCTTCTGGACCACACAGCTCAAGTCTGTACATGCTACTGCTTCCGCTGAGGACCTCTTCCTCCTCATCCCCCTCCCTTCGCCTACACAACTGGAACTCCCAGTTCTGAGAAGCTTTCTTCAATCCTTCAGTCCTACACCTCTGAGTCACATGCCTCTTCTGTTAGCACTTCCTGTGCTTAGGAAATTGCATCTCTCTGTGACAGCAATCACTCATCACTGTGTGACCTGAGTTATTTCCTCACCAGGGGCTAAGTTCTGTGGGGAAAGGCAAATGTTCTTTACCTACAACAATGCTGCCTTCATAGTAAGCATCCCATAGACATTTTGAAGGCAATGGATAAACAAGTGACTAAATGAACTTACTAGCTGTGAGGCTTTCACACCAGGCAGGAAAATAATACTTTCTGGTAGTAAAAGGAAACTGTGATTGTTAAATGAGTTAAAACATTTTGAAAGTGTTTTTTGAGTAACACAGTTGTTTTATACATATGAGGTGAAATATGGCATTGCTATGTTTGCCTTTGAAGGAGATGAGATTTTTTTTTTTCATAATATCATGATTTGTGATGACACCATCATTTTTAAAGTTTTCCATTTTGAACCCATGTAGTCAGGTAGTTGCAAAACTGAACCACAGAATTATCAATAATGAATTATCCTTTTTTCTAGAATTTGGAAAGCTGTGCTCTACAAATCATAGTAGAAACAGCCACATGTGTGAATCATTAATGGTCATTTTTCTTTAATAAATGACTATAAAAGAGATTTTAAGTTTTATAAGACAAAACTCAGTTTTCTTCAAATTTAAGAAAATAAAATCTAACTAGATTAAAATTGAAACTGGAAGAGATAAATATTATGTTTACTAACTCAAATTCATTTTATGATGTGGTTATCTTGAGAATCATTGAAACCTTGTTTTAATTCTTTGCAGTTTAAATTTAATGGGCCGTGAATCTTAGTTCAGAAATTTTACAACTGATTCTATTTGACTTTTTTATGAGTCAGCTGCTTGTACATATTGTTAACAATCTTTTACATATGATGTTTTTCATTTCTTTCCATTAAAATACTCTATGAAAATAACTTTTAAATCCAAAATTTTATATAAAAGAGATTGGATTAGGAAACACCCTTTTATTTATTAGAAGAATAATAATGTATCAATCATCTTTTTTAATTGAGTTTTTATTTTTATTTTTTTGTCTGAGATGGAGTTTCATTCTTGTTGCCCAGGCTACAGTGCAATAGCACAATTTCGGCTCACTGCAACCTTCGCCTCCCAGGTTCAAGTGATTCTCCTGCCTCAGCCTCCGGAGTAGCTGGGATTACTGGCTTGTGCAACCATGCCCAGCTAATTTTTGTATTTTTAGTAGAGATGGGATTTCACCATGTTGGCCAGGCTGGTCTTGAACTCAGGTAATCTCCTGGACTCAGCCTCCGCAAGTGCTCGGATTACAGGCGTGAGCCACTGCGCCCGGCCTGAGTTCTTTTTTTATTGAGTATTTTTGATTGCTGAGGAAGCTACAGCTCCTTCCCTTGTAGCATTTACTAAAGAAAATTTGGAATTCTCAAGAGAAACACACAGCATTTTTAACTAACTATAAGTCAGATGATACTATAGAAAAGGCATAAATAAATAAAGTACTTTGGAAGGAAGAAAACATAGCTGTTAGTCCTGCCTGGGGATATTGGAGAAGTCTTGAGAAGTGGCTACTTTTAAAAAGATTCCTAAAGGAAGAAAAGACATTTAAAAAATGATTAAGAAGAAGGGCATTCCAGATATCGAAATTTCTAGAATTAAGGTATAACATTGTAAAAGGATGTGATATGTTTGTAAGAAAATAAATAAACTGTTATGCCTAGAGCAGTAGTTCTAGAACTTCAGTGTGCATGAGGATCGGGGGCAGGCTTAGGAATCAAGAGAGCTGGCCCAGTTGGTGTAGGGCAGAGCCTGAGAATGTGCATTTCTAACAAGTTCCTAGGTGAAGCAGTTATGACTGTTCTAGGTGGACTGCCACTGTATTAGGAAAAATGTTGATATTTTCTAAAAAGGTTTGAAAGACCAGGTAAGAAAAAAATGTTGTAGCCAAGTTATAAAGACACGGAATATCTCCGCTCCGAGATTTTTGGTTTGTTTTAGCTCATGGGGGAAAGCAGGATTGAATCTATTTTATAACAGGTTGGAGTTGGAAGAAGCTGAAAGCCATCAAAACAAAGTTTCCCTGGCAATAAAAAGATGATGAGATAGTCATAAAGGACACACCATTGACAGAGACCTGTGATCTTTTGACTTCCGAAAATGGAAGGAAGAAAGTAGTTGTTGTGCCTTAGCATTGGTGGCTTGCCTGGGGATGTGGCCATTATGAGTTAGCAATCCCAGGAGCTGCACCTCTGGACCAGCAGGGATTCATGGCAAGGGGAAGAGACTGCAAGTGCCTTAGGATTGGCTTTAACGTGCTGCAGCCACCCCAAGGACAGGGGACAAGGAGTTACTTCGAAATTTGTGTTTAGATTTCAGAAGAGTAGGAAGGAGAGGTTTAAGGAATATGCATGTCAGAAATAAAAGAAGTCAAGAGATGGTAAGAATTTCCAGGGAAATACTGGAAGCAGTCAGAGGAAACAACTAAGAAAGAAAGCTGAGAACGACCCGAAATTTATGGGGAAGAATCCGAGGATGATGGAAGCGCTGGGAACTTTCCAAATGTTGATAAAATGTATTGGCACTTTAGTATTTTGAGATAAAACAAAATTTTCTGTGCTTGCTGTCCATAAAATTTAGGTAATTTTCCTAAAGTCTGGCATCAATATATGTCTTAACCGTTATTCCATTGAATACTAACACGTTATTCTAAGTGTTTATGGAATTCCTATAATACATTACATTTAAGAATCCATGCAAATTCAAGTACAGACTTAATGTGTATTTTGACTCTCATCTATTTCAATGGAAAGTGAAATTTAAAAAAAAAATTACTTGGCCTCTTTTACCTACTTTGCTTTTAGAGACTTGTGGGAAGATGGGGGTTATGATTAATTTGAGAGCTTTTAGATCTGGTCTACGCATGTATAATACAATAAACTTAATCAAATACTAAGGCTAAGGCTAAAATCAAACTCTGGGATTTGTTAAGTTTTTCTTGATGATTTGAAAATGTCCAAATGAATGAGCATCTGATCCCTTCAGGAAGCCTGGTGATACAAGGGAGAATTATTCACTCAGAACCAAAGCTCCAGAATGCATTTGGAGCAGTTGGAAGCAGATACAATTACATCAGGTGAAGTTCTTTTATGACTGCTGGAGTTGCTCCGAGGTGAAAGAGAAAATGCAGAAACTTGGGGCTCCAGATGGCAGGAGCTCTATTTTTAGGCCAATAGAAACTTATATTTGGTTGGGTCACTTAATAGAATGAGTAGCAGAAGTGTGTTGAAAAAGTAATTTATACCTGCATTTGAAAGAGTTTAGCACAGAGCAGATGGGAGCAGGTGCCATGGGAACAGCCTAGGTCAGCCAGCAAATAAGAAAAAAAAAAAGGGAAAAGAGGAAATATTTTAGTGACAAGTTACTCGGAAAGTTTGATTTTCCCTAATCCTTCCTGGGATATTTATAAGTAAAAAGTGGAAGTAACCAATTTACAGGAAGCTTCATCCTGTCCTGAAAAGAAATAAAATCCTTGCAACTATTATATGTCAATAAAAGAAAACATAAATAAATTCTTATGTGAGTCAATTATTTAGATTTTAAGACTCATCTTCTAAGGGAATTTTTTGATGTAGTAATGGTTGTTAGGTTTCCAGGCTAGTTAGCAAAGAGCTCCTTTAACAGCAACTGATCTATGTTTATGAGGCTGAAGTTGAGTTTCTGGAATAAGAGGTCCTGGGGAAGATGAGGAGAAGGAAGAAAATAAAATAAGCAAATTTCCTTTTGTTTCCCAGGTGCAATTCTTTTGAAATATAAAAATTTTGGAATCATCTCAGCTTCCAGGGCCACTCCCATAGTCCATAGGAAGAGCCTCAAACAGTTCCACCCAAGTATACCCGTCTCCTCTAGTATAGCAGAGTTAAGCAGTACTTCTCTCTACTCCTGTCCAAAAGCCCCTTCTCCCCAACAGTAAACAGAGGTGAAGTCCATGAAAACACTGAGATAGAGCTGAAAGCACATGGGATTTTAAATCAGGAAATAGGAAATTCAGGTTCAAGTATTAGATGTATTTTCACACTCAGTTTAGAATTTCCATGATATGATTCTGTTTATACACAGAAAACAATATTGTGAAGAATTTAAATATCACAGGATTAGGGTGAAAATAGAAAAATTTGACGTAAAAGTGAATTGCAGGCTGAACACGGCTATGATGCAACAATGTTGTTAGTGTTATTATCTATCTAATTCTGTATTAAGCAAAAAGGAGTTGCGTTAGCCAAATTATCTAATGTGTGAATTTCTAAAGAGCTTCCTCTAGAGCTATAAAATATGGATTTGTTTGATTTAAGGTTTTGTTTTTAACTAGAATAAATATCTAATTAATGGAATTTCAGGAATAAAATTAAATCAGGTGAAAAAAGAAGTTAGGGGAGAAGGTATTTTTAGCTACTGGGACCCTGCCAGGAAGTATACCACTGCCATCACGAAATTTCTCCCTGCATAAAATTGGATCAATTGTACCTGCCCCCTGCTTACCTGTCAAACATTATGAGGAAGTTTGTTGATGTATATGAAAATATTTTGTACACTTGGGAGTAACTGTGCTGTGCTATTTTTATATTCAAGTTCATTTGACTACAAATTCAAAATCAGATGTCTGAAAAGTCAAATTAAAATATAAAATACTTCATTCATTTCTAATATTAGCTTATTACTTTCAATTTGATAGTAAACATTATTGCAAAATGTTTCTGATGGTTTGATGCTTATTTATATGATTTAGTACTTTAACTGGGAATAAGGCTGTCATCGACCTCATGAAGTACAAATTATGCTTCTGCTCACTAGAGCATTTAAATTTCTGTCCCATGAAACCATGAACACTTTATTTCCATTCTTCCTGTACTCCTTTTCTCATCTTAAGAAAGGAAGAAATAGAAAAATGATGGTGTACTTTAGGAGTATCTGGTCTCTTGAGAAAAAAGAGAATTCAAACTGGCTTGTAAGGTAACAGAACCAAAAACTAAAGGGAAAAGAGTGTTTTGCCAAGATCACTAGGAGTCTGTTTTAAAGCTAAGTTGCAACAGGAAGGAAGCTGTGATTTCAAATAGGGCTTTAAAGTTAAGGACCCAATCCAAACTCTATTACGGAGCAGATCCTATTGTGATGGTAATGACATGTTGCCTGGGAAGTCGTGGTTTTACTTGGAATGGAGAAAGAAAGAAATTTGCCATGATTGATGTACCATATGAGGGTCAAACCACAAAATCACTAACTTGCTGACTGTCCAACTCAATGAAATTGGGTTGCTTATTTTCCTAAGAATCCCAAGTTTTGTATATGTGTGTGTGTTTATGGAACCACTTCATAAATTGATCGCATTTTCTTTGGGGGAGAGGTGCAATCGTTAACATTAGAGTTACTTTCTATGGGTTTATGATAGGTCACTAATCCGAATTAGAACTGTCCGCCTCACCAGGGCAATGTTAGACCACCCAAGTGGTCTTTCATGGTTTGCACTAAGTTTTCTACATTTTAGCAACAGGCTGGTGAAGGTAGCAAATGGGAGATTATGTGTCCCCAATCCAAGCATGTCACAATTTGGCTTGAAATTCAAAAGAAATAAAGTGGAGGCCACAATATTTTTGGAGCTTATAGGACAATACTAGAACCATCAAGAGGATTAAATATCTTTTTAATATTTCATATTCATTTTAACTTCTTCAAGCAAATTAAAGTGTCTGAACACATTTGAGAGTGAGCCATGACAGTAGCTCTCACTTCTGAAGGTTGCTACCGGACTTCCTTTCTGAGTGAAACAGGGCAGCGGGGAGAACTGGTGATTTAGTAAAGACACCACAAGCGTTTTCCCATCAGCCCTGTTGCTCTCTAGGGATTAGGAGAGAAATGTAAACTCTCAATAGAAGAGAGTGGAAGAGCGTTGGATTTTACCAGATATTCTAAAGTTCTGGTAGAATGAAAGAAGCTTCAAAGAAAAAAAAAAATAATAAGATTACATTTACCTTCTTGGGAGAATGGCTATGGCTTCCAACAGAAAAAGAACAACTACTGAATATAAGTATCTTTTGTTTCTCAAAGAGGGACTTAAAATCAGATATAAGACTCCTTCAACTTTTTCCAAAATTCTTGGGAATCCGTTCTTCCTTCTTTAGCTCCAAAAGAACAGTCCTTTCAGAATACACTGGTCTGGACTTTTCAGAAACACCATAACAATTTCTTTCAAAATAATTTAAAACAGTAAACCGCACCAGTGTAACGAATTGCCATAAAATAAAAAAGCAAAAAGTCTGAAAATCTAATATGTCTTTGATTTTAACTTTCTAAAGACATGAAAAAGCGATTAATAAAGAGCTTGCTATTTAGTATTTAATGAAACAAAGCAATAATCTTGAACCTTTGATTTTTCCAAATCTTCAAATACATTAGAATTTGAAAAGCTTGAAAAATGGTTAATAGCTTAGATCATCTTTCTCAACCAGAATTCCTCATCTAAAAGACAGAATACAGAAAACTAGTTGAATGACAAATTTCTCAGATTCTACCATAGACAGGATACACCAGTACATTTCTATCACAGCGGAGAAGCTAATTCATTGCATACAGTGCACGACTTCTGGCCTCAGTGCATAGTTTTCTCTTGCAGTTGGACTTTAACTGGCTTTCTCATTTGCTCCCCCTTGGCTTTATTTTATTTTATTTTATTTTATTTTATTTATTTTTTTGAAATGGAGTCTCACTCCATTGCCCAGGCTGTAGTGCAGTGGCATGATCTCAGCTCATTGGAACCTTCACCTCCTGGGTTCAAGTGATTCTCCTGCCTCCACCATGTCCAGCTAAATTTTTTGTATTTTTAGTAGAAATGGGGTTTCACTGTGTTAGCCAGGATGGTCTCAATATCCTGACCTCATGATCTGCCCACCCTCGGCCTCCCAAAGTGCTGAAATAACAGGCATGAGCCACCATGCCCGGCCTTCTCTCCTACAGCATTATTTTAAATGCAATATGTCATCATGATACACTGATGGCCCGTTATTGTTTAATGTGTACTTCTCTCTTCCTTTTTATAGTAAGATACTCAAACTTCACATCTAAAACCAACCTCACAGCAAAGAAGTGACATGTTAGGAGGGCTTTAGTCTACAATCCTTCCCACATTTCCGACTTCCCAGTGACTTCTATTAGCCCTCTTCCTGCCTCTCTGAACAATGTTAAAATACTAAGATTGTTTTCATATAAAAAATTTTGGGGGGCAATCTTATGTAAAGTTTCAGTGGTGTCTAGGTCAGTTCAGTCAAACTCAAGCAATAGATTTTGCCAAGTTGCAAGATACTGAGGTGCTATCTCTTTCCTGTAATTAGTAAATCTTGGGATCGAATGGTTCATTGGTTACAGGTTTCCTCACACTGTGAAATTAAGCCAGCCTGGTCACAAATAATTAATTGGTGTTCACACTTCTGAAACATATATAGTGAAGTAACCACAAGAGAAAACTTCCATAGTACTGACATAGTGTATTCCCCTAAAATCTGACTTAGTTGGTTATTGTTGGTCTTGGACAATGGAATCCTTTCTGGAAAAGAAAGGTAAGGAAAGTTTAACCTGCAATATGTATAATAAAAATGTTATTGATCCTTGAACTATGATTCAATAAAATATATTTGCTCAAGAACAAAATATGAAGAGGGAAAATTTGAAGACAGAGAAATGAAGGATGAAGACAGTGGTGTTCAAATTACAGGGATATTGTCATGTAAGTTCCTATTGTGAATAGGCTTGCCTATAGATGAGCAAAAATATTTTATGTAGTTGATTTGTGGATAAACATCACAAAATAAAATATTTTAAGAAGACGTCTAACTTGATATTAATTTCTTAGAACCATGGCTTGTAGACAAGATGGGGCAAAGCTACACAAAGAGAGATGTGAATAACAATTCCCTATGTTAAATCTGAAATCAGAAAAAGGCTATGAATCAAACTTTTAAAACATCTAGGAAAGTAATCCAAGGAAGTGTGGGGTCCTCTATGGAAAATAACCTCTAGAGTCAGTTTAAAAACAACCAGCCAGGAAATCCATAGGTCAGGCCAAAATTCCATCCCCACTCCCATGCTGACTGGATTGGAAAAACGTTATGGATTTTTCAGTATGACAGATTTCATACCCTTCTCTGTCATCACAAAAGAAGAAATCTCAAAAATCTTGGAAGGATGGTTCACCTGAGTTTATTGAAAGATTGGATCCTTCACAAACTTGCCAAACCTTCTCTTCCCATAGATGAAATAAAGGGTCAAGAAACCAATGATAGGGATTTTTTCAAATAAAATTATCTAGTCACAAAGGCAGAAATTATACTGCATCATGAAAAAAGTAGCTAAGGGAAAGTCTTAAACTCCACATGACCTTCAAGTAGCTGTGTACTAGGAGCTTATTGTAGAAAGAGCTGTTGCTGCCCTACAAAGGTAGTTCTTTACTATATCCTGTGAAGGAATGAAATGAAGGTGTGATTGTACAGTGACTGAACACTTAAATATTGTTGGTAGAGATATAAAATGATGCAACAACTTTGAAAATATTCTGGCAGATTTGTATAAAAGTAAACATTTGCAATTCTACACCTAGGTATTTTGCCCAAGAAAAATGAAAATATGATTATAAAAAACACTTATACAAGAATGTTCATAGCAGCTATATTTATAATAGCCAAAAACTAGAAACTCAGGTTTTCATCAATGAAGGAAGAATAAATGACAGTGGTATTTTCACACAGTGGAATATTATTGAGCAATAAAAATGTAAGAAGTACTGACACACACAAAAACATGGATGAGACCCAAAAACATTATGCTGAATTAAAGAAACCTTACACAAGAGGGTATATGATTCTAGATCAAACAAAATTTACATGTAATGGAAAAAATAGAACAGTTGTTACCTCTGGGTAGGAAGAGAAAGGAATTGACTGGGAAGGGGCATGAAGGAACTTTCTTTGGATTACACAGAATAAAGATTCGTCAAAACTCACATAGTATTTGTGCATTTCACTCTCTCTCTCTCTCTCTCTCAATATATATATATATACATATATATATATACACACACACAGTGAAATATATATATTTTCTTTTGGTTATATATATTTAATATAATATATAACATATTAATATAGTATATAGTAATATATATTTAATATAATAGATATGGTAATATATATACACATGATCAAAAAATGGATAATTAATTGCAATCATCTATTTAGTGATATACGTGCTGAAACATTTAGGAGCATGGATGTGTGCAATTTACTTTGACATGAACTAAAGAAAAAATATATAGTGATAGTGAGAAGGATGAGTAGGTGAAGAGATAGGTGATATTGATCAAGCAAGGGCAGTAAAATACAAATCTATGTGGCATAGGTTTGTACCATAAAATACTTTCAACTTTGCTAGATGTTTTAAAAATGTAATAATAAGAGGTTGAAAAAAATGAAGGCAGAATGAGATTATTTTCAGACATAAACACACAAGAAAATTTATGACTAATAGATTTCACTACATAAATTAGTAAAGGAAATTGACAGAAGTAAAATAATCCAAATTGGAAGCATGGGAAAATCAGGAAAGAAAGAGGCATTTAAAAAAAGGTCAATATTTCGGTAAATCTAAATTATTATTGACTGTGAAAACAATATATTGTTTCACAATATATATTGTGAATATAAAACAATATATTGTTTTATACTGTATAAAAGTATAAAAGGCAAAACTGGGGTGAGTGGAGTTTAAATGTCCTAAGGTCCTTGGTAGCAACACCAATTTATATTGAACTAAATACATTTCATAACATCCAGGGTAAGCACTAGTAATTTCCTAGGGCTGCCATAACAAATTACCACAAGCTGGGGGTCTTAAAACAACAGAAGTTTTTTTCCATTACATTTGTAGAAATTAGAAAACTAAAATCAAGGTTCTGCAAGGGCTATGCTCCCTTTGAAGGCTCTAGAGAAGAGTACCTCCTCGCCTCCTTCATCTGGTGGCTCCTGGCAATCCTTGATGAGCATTTGCTGGTAGCTTCATCTCTCCATTTTCTACCTCCATCACCACAGGCTTCCTTCTCTTGTGTCTCTCAGGGTGTCCTTTCTTCTTCTTATAAGGACGTCAATCATTGGATTTAAGGCCCTCCCAGATCAAGTATAACTTCATCTTAACTAATTACAACTACAAAGACCTTGTTTCCAAATAAAGTCACATTGTGAGGTACTGAATTAATATGAATTTTGGGGGAACCCTATTCAACTCACTTCACCAAAAGAAAAGAAAAAGAATATGTAACAAATAAGTAAATAAAGAGGGGAATGTAAACTATGAAATACTTAACCCAAAATAAGTAAAGAGAAGAGGTTAAAAGAAACATTGAACAAGTGAACAAATAGAAAGAAAATAATAATAGAGGTAATTTAAACATAAATATATTCGTGGTTTAATTAAGTAGAAATTGACTAAAACACACCCAATAAAATACAAAGGCTTTCAGACTGAAGAAAAAACTCAGTGATATGTCACTTTGAAAAAGAAAAAAGAAAGAAAGAAATGTAGAACATCTGAAGGTAAAGGATAAATAAAATCAAGTAAACAGTCACAAGAAGGCTGACTTTGCTAAATTTATAGAAAAGAAAGTAGCTTTTCAGACCAGAAGAATTACTAGAGACAAAGTGATACACTCCATCAGGAAAAAAGGATTGAGTCACCAGGAAGAATCACTGTAAATTTATAGGTGTATTATCACACGACTTTCCAATTATATAAAGTAAAATTGGAAAAACCGTAGAGATTTACAGACAAATTTTCACAATGTATACATCTCAGTGACTGATAGAAAAATGCAGACCTTTAAATAGAAAATTTGTAGAACACAATGAACAAACTTGAATCAAATTGACATTTACAATTTAATGCAGTCAACGCTTGCACTAAAAATGTTTATATTATGCTCACTTGAAACACTCACCAAAATTGATCAGTTGCATGGCTATGCAGTGGTCAAAAACTGTCAAAGTATTGACCTCATCTATAAAATGTTCAGTGAATACAGTAGAATTCAGCAAGATGTCAATAACAAAAGATAACTAGAAAACTGCCAAATGTTTGGAAATTAAACAACAAAATTATAAATAATCTATGATTCAAAAAAGAAATCCAAGTGGATTTTAAGTAATATTTTGAGATGAATGATAATGCAAACCTAGCCTTAAACTTGTAGTTGAAGTTGTGTTTAAAGGAAAAGGCGTGTCTTTACTTAGTAGTATATGCTAGTAAATAAAACAACTGAAATCAATAAACAAGAAAGGGGAAAGAGAAGAAGGAAAAAATAAAAGGGAGAAATAAGTAAAAATTAATAAACTAGAAAAGAAATATTCAATATAGAGGAGTACCAACAAACTTGTAAATTAATAACATTTATAAAACTTTGTCAAGATTGATAAATAAAGAGAAAAAACACAAATTACCAGTGTCAGGGATAAAAAAGGGCATTTCTAGATGCTACAAACATTATAGAAATAAAAAGAGATTATTACTTTTTTGCCAATAAATTAGAAGAGCTAAGAAATAGATTCCTAGAAAAACACAACTTTGTGAAATTGTCACAGAAAGGAAATAGAAAATCTGTACAACTCTGTTATCTATTAAAGAAATTGAATATGTAATTTATAACCTTCCTACAAAGAAAATTCAAGGCCTAGATGGCATCACCAGTGAATTTATCCAAATTTTACCAAAAAAAAAAAAAAAATCCCAGAAAATAAAAAAAGAGAGGACATTTTCCAATCCATTTTATAAGGCCAACATAACCTTGATACAAAACTCAAAATGATATTTACAAGAGAGGAAAATACAGGCCTATGTCTCTCAGGACTGTAGTTGCAAAATGCTACTGAAAATATTAGCAAACTGTATCTTGCTATATATAAAGAGAAATACATCATGACACAGAAGCTTTATTCCAGCAATACAAATTTCATTTAACATACAAGAAACAAATTGATGAAGTTATCATATTCAGAATATAAAGCAGAAAAATCATATAATCATCTTCATAAGTGAATCAAATTTAATATATATTCATAATTAAGGTAAAAAATAGCAAACTTAAAACAGAAGGAAACTTCTATAATTGATTTTTTTAATTCTACAAAATCCTACAGCAAATATTAAACTTAATAGTAAAATATTAAATTTTTCCCCCTGGAATCAAGAATAGAAAAAAAAAATACTCTTATCACCACTTCTATTGGACACTTTTTCTAATATCCTATTAATATATCAAGGTGAAAGGTATAAAAATTAGAAAAAAGAAGTAAGACTATTGTTTGTAGATAATTTGATGTAAACATAGAAAATTTATAAATTATTGTATTTAGCAAGTGAATAATGCAAGCTTGCTGTATGTCATATACAAAAATCAATATTTTTAATAAACCAGTCCTAAATAAATAATTTGAAACTATAATTCGAAGACAAAGCTAACATTTACATGACATAAGAAAGCGTCAAATTCTAGGAATACATTTAACCTTATGTGAAAAACCTCTATATAGCAAATCACAAAACATTATTGAGAGACAAGAAAGAAAAATATCTTAATACACAGAATAAATGCATTCTTTGTAAATTAGAAGCACTATTATTTTAAAGATTCCTACTGCCCTCAAATTAATCTATGGATTCAATGCTGTCTTAATAAAAAGCTCAGCAGTGTTTTGATTTCAATGAAAATTGATAATGTAATTCTAACATTTATGTGGAAATGCAGTATAGCAGCAACTGAGATCAGCCCAGTTATTCTTGAAGAAGAATAAAGTTAAAGGGCTCACACTGACACATATGAAAAATGAATTTAAACAACAATAATTAAGAAAATATGGTACTGGTGCAAGGCAAACAGACGAATGGAACAGAATAACAAATCCTGAAAACCCACCCATATACGGACACCAGATTTACAACACTTCAGAAAGAAAGAACAGTCTTTCAAGTAAGTGGTATTTGGTCAGTTGAATTTCTAAATTAAAAAAAATGATTATTGACCCCTACTTCATACCATAAACAGAAAATTAATTCCAAATATACTGTTTAGATAAATGCGAGAGGTAAAACAATCCAGCTTCTGAAAAACCACATAGGAAATTTATTTATTTATTTATTGAGACAGAGTCCTACTCTGTCACCAGGCTGGAGTGCAGTGGCACAACCTCGGCTCACTGCAACTTCTGCCTTCTGCGTTCAGGTGATTCTCCTGCCTCAGCCTCCCGAGTAGCTGGGACTACAGGCACCTGCCACCACGGCTGGCTAATTTTTGTGTTTTTAGTAGAGATGGGCTTTCACCATGTTGACCAGGATTGTCTCGATCTCTTGACCATGTGATCCACCCTCCTCGGCCTCCCAAAGTGCCAGGATTACAGGCATGAGCCACTGCGCCCAGCCAGGAAATTTATTTTATCATTTCAGGAAAGCAAAGATTTCTTAAATAGAACATAAAAAGTAGTATCATAAAGGAAAAGATTGAGAAGTTGGACTGTATAAAAAAAGAACTTTTGTTTATCAAAAGATACACTTAAGAGAATGAAAAGGCAAGCTACAGATGGGTAGAACATATCTGCAATATGTATTTCCAATAAAAGACTTGTATCTTATATGAAGAACTATAAATCAATAAGAAAAACACAATTCAATTTTTAAAATACACTAAGGAATGAATAGCACAAATTTTTTAAATAGCACTAAGAAGGAACAGGAATACCCTCTTCAGAAAACAAGATGTCTACTTTGCCAACGAATATCTGAAAAAATGTTCCACCTCAAACATAAGGAAAATGGAAAATAGAACCACAATAAGATGCTACTACATCCCCATGAAAATGCTAACATTAAAAAGGAAGGATGGAGCACCTAGAATTCTCATAAACTGCTGTTTAGATTGTAAATTGTTACAGTTTCCTAATTGGGAAATTGAAAGTATCTACTAATGCTACATATGCATATTACCCAGTAATTGCATCTTTAGATATAAGCCCAAAATAAATGCCTTAAACAAGCCCACCTTGCCCTGTCTCCCCATCCCTCACACCCGTACAGAGGAAAATGTATGAGAGTTCTTGTCAGAACGATATGCAACAGCCAAAAGCTAGGGAGAAAAAAATGAAAACATCTTACTGTCCATGAACGAGTAGAATGGATAAATTGAGAATATTCATACAATGAAATACTTGACATCAATGAAAGCCAGCCAATCATGACTACACCTAACAGTATGGATGAATTTCACATACATAATGTTGAGCAGAAATGTCAAATACGAATGAATAATTTTTCTATTCTTTCATGAGATGGTCAGTCAGGTGCAACCACAAGAGGGGACAGAGAAGAGGCACAGGAAACACAGGGTATTATACTCACAGGTCCTAAAGAAGGGGTCACTGCATGCCACTGGGGGATTCCTTCAGGGGAAGAAGCGGGCTCAACCAAGCAGATGGGGAGCCAAGAGCCAGCAAGGACCCATGGGCAAGTGCCTTTATTGTGGGTCAAGGTAGTGTTCACAAGCAAAGGGCACAAGGGGATTTCAGTGGTACACTGAATGTCACTAGGTCACAGCAGAGGGCAAGAAGGGGAATTTGTGACGGGGACCAGCCTTACACACTGGTGCACTCGATCACCTGACAGGGATTCGCAGCCTGTTTTGAGGGATGTTGAAGCTGCAGGAAAATATGAAATGTTAAAATTCACAATGTAAATACATAATGAATGATTCCATTTATATACATTTCTGAAAGAAGAAGAACTAATGTATAGCATTAGCTCTGAAGATAATGGTTATTTGGGTGAGGAGAGGGTATAGTGACTGGAGAGTTTGTGTTCTATTTCTTGCTGTGGGTGATGCTTACTCAGCTATGTTCACTTTATGAAAATTCACAAGCTGCATCATATGAATACTTTTCTGAATATATTTTATACTTCAATCAATAATGCATATATTTTTATATTTTTCTACCATTTTCCCAAGTCATTAGGTTGGAAACAGGTAGAGTTGGTTTTGTCTTCTTTTCTTCTTTGATTCATTATTTTAAAAGCTCCTTTAGTTCTTAAAACAAATATCTCTTTCTTGAGCTTTGGAAGTAAAAATTAACATTATTTGCTCAGCTGTTGAGAAATCACTTAATCTAATTAAAATGCAATTAGAGTTTTTCATTTGGTTTCACTTACCCATCTTGAATTCATATAACTGCCATGGGTTAGCCCTTATTATTTACTATTCTCCCAATTCTCTGTTTCCGCAGCCCAGTTAGACATTTCTCTTTAAAGTTTAGACCCTTCCCCATCCTGTGGTGACTAACCCTACTGTGTATGTCAGAAATTCTTTAGAAAAGATGTTTGGAGGTATCTTTTGCCCTGAACTTGATTGTATTTCTTTCTTAGGTGAATGGCAGATAGTCTCGTGGTGAGAAGGGAGGATTGGTGTCTAAGAAGTTCCAGGGTTTGGCTAGTCCATTATCAAAATAGGTATTATACCTCATTAATGCATGAATGTATTATAGTAAAAGAGTGTGGACTATACATGTATCTCTAGAAATCCAATTCTCAAAGTTTTTCTTCTTAAAACCTCTTTCCATTCTTAAAAACTATAAACGGCACCTAAGGACCTAAGGAACATGTTCATGTTATTTCTATCAATATTTACCATCCTAGAAACTGAGAAATTTAAATATGTTTATTAATTCATTTAAAATAGCAATAATATGCCCATTACATCTTAACATATGTAACACATTTTGATGGGAAATTATTGTTTTTCAAAACAAAAAAAAATGTAGAAGAAAAGTAGCGTTGTTTTACATTTTGCAAATCTCTTTATTATCTGGATCAATAGAAGACAGCTGGATTCTCATGTCCGCTTCTGCATTCAATCTGTTGAGATGTAATGTGTCAGGAAGCTTCTGTAAAACTCTACTGTATCTACATGAAAGATGAAAGTGTAAAAGCCAAGTAACATCACATATTATTATGAAAATAGATTTGACCTTCGAGGGATCACCTGAAAGGATCTTGGAAACCCCAGAAATCTCTAGATCTCATTTTGGGAATCCCAAATCTAGGAAATTTTAAGATTTCTTTTTGGTCTATGATTTAGTCAGTTTTTGAAAATGTTTCCTGTGTTCTTTAAAGAAAAAAGCAAGCCATTTGCAGGAAATTATATCTGTAATGTAATTAATATAAGTATAATATCCATTGCTTAAATATAATGTGAAATATATGAATATTTTCATAGATTATACATAAAAATAAGAGATCAGCAAACTGGCCTACTGACCCAGGGTCTGTTTATATATGGCCCTTGGACTACTCAAAGTTTTTATATTTTTAAAGGATTGTTTAAAAACCATACACTCACAGAGAAAAGTATGCAACAGAGACCATATGTGACCCACAAAGTCTGAAATATTTTCTCTCTGGCTCTTTACAGAAAAACGTTGCTGACCTCTGAATAAACAAACTACTAATTATATCACTCATATTAGATATAACCGTATATGTTTTTCTTCTGTTTGGCAAGTAAAAAATAAAAGCAAGTTTATTAAAAAGTTTCCCAGCATTAGTAATATGAGTTTTACAGCATTTTAAAAAGCATAGAGTTTCATGTTCTGACAAAATGAATTTTATCTACTTTTAATTTATGCTTAAATTCTATTTCTTCTGATTTTAATATTGCCACTTATGTTTTTTTTACATTTTTAGTTGTTTTCAATGCATCTCATAAATATATATTATTAGATTATATATTTAATACAGTCTAAGAATATTTGTCTTTAAGTAGGTTAATTTGGTTCATTCACATTTGTTATATAAATTCTATTTGTCCTCCAATCATCTCAGCATATCATATACATTTTTAAAATTTATTTTCTAACTTTGGCCATCTGCAATATGTTCTTTGAGTTTCTCAATCCTCTACTAATTTGTGAGACATGACCCATTATAATACAATCAGGGGTTATTAATATCCATGCAAATATTTAAAAGAACATTGTGAAGAATACAACTATCTATTCAAGATCCCCATGTAAATGAGAAATAAAAATGGCAATAGCTCCTATTTATGGTATCAGTGTGTATGCAAAGCATTTACATAAATCAGCTCATTTAATCTTCACAATAGTACCATAAGTAGGTCTCTTTTAGAGATGAGAACTCCTGGAGCTTTAATAAATTGTCCCCAGTCACTCTTCCAGTGAGTGGTGAGTGGCAGACTTGGAAGTCAAAACTCCCTCTGGCTGACTCCACAGCCCCCCATCATTAGCTTCTGTACTATACCCAGTGCTTTCATGGAGTTGGAGAAAAGGTTCCTCCCTTGCTCCAATCTCTTTATCTGTCCTGCTCACTCCAGCAGGAGCTGTAGTGGAGTGCATCTACAAGATCAGCACTCTCATGGGAGCATTGCAGATTCCTCAGAAGCTGAACAAATTCATGAAAATCACAAGACATTGTAACTGGAAGTGCTAAGGTTTTAGGCCTACTGGGGGCCAGAAGGGAGGTTATTCTAAGTTCCCTCTTGGAATAAGAGGTCCGATAATATTGGTCCATTTTTCCCTCAGAAATAAAGCATTCAAATTTGCAGGATATCTGTATATTTAAGGTCTCTGATTCTCAATTTTTTATTTGTCTTATAATGTGTGGTTTTCCTGTCTTTCTCTTTGAACCTTCTTGGTACACACATGTGTCTTTAAAAAAAAATAATTCCACACTATTCTAAATTCTCATGAAGCCAGATAGTTTATAAATGTTCTCATCTGACTACCCCTTATAATTGTTGAAATAGTTACAAATGAAGGCTGTTAACATATAGTTTGGATTTTGTCATAAAGTCAATCCAAAAGATAAAAGGACAAATTGTGTCATTTACATTCTTTGTCATCCACTTGAATCATGCATAACTTTTTTAAACAGCCTACACTCAGCACTGATCCATGCAGATCTTTTAGTGGGATGGAGGAAAAAACACCTGAGAGGTTCTGACTCATGTCCTCACTCATGGCAGTGGGCTGGTGTGACCCAGCAGGGGTGGGAATGGAAAGGCCCAGCCACCCAGCAAGAGTACCTGGGTTCCTGAGTGCCTGCCTAGCCCAAGAAGTCTGCATCTGGCCATATGTCCAGGCAGCCTTGCCCCTTATGTAAACACAGCACTGGCTGCCTTCTGCTGCTATTCCTCAAGGCGTTGCCTCTCTTTGCCCTAATGGATGAGAGTATTTGAGGCTTACCTGTGCAAAAGCATATAGAACTTTTAGATCACATATGGTGATAACAAACTGCTTCTATTTCAAAACAGACAGCAAAGGCTGGTGGGACACAGGATCTGGTGTGTGGTTGACTTGAATCTTAGTTCAGCCACTTATTTGATATGAGACTTCTCTGTGCCTCAATTTCCACATCTAAAAAGTGGAGTAGCAATAGTATCTTTCTTAGAGAGCTATTGTGAGGGTTGAAGGAATTAATATTTATAAATTACTTTCTGCCTGCAACATAGTAAACATTTAGTACAAGCTAGTCGCATCATTATCTTTATTTCTATTATATTTTTATTGCTTCTACATATCTGCCTCCCTGTCCTCCTCCTGCCTGTGCCCACTTCCCAATTTTTTCAGTTACTTAATGTTTATGTTATCTTTGTAGGCTGTCTCATAGCCTTTGAGAACAAGATAGTTGTAGAAATATATTCTTATAATTAAAAAAAAATAGAAAAAAGGGAAGAAAAGAGTGAAGGAGGGAGGAAAGAAGAAAAGGAGAAAATTACATATGGAATTATTCAGGGCAGAACTTTTACTTATTGTCTACTTAAGGTCATTAGCCCCTAGTTTTCTTATCCAGACTCTCTAGTCCCCTGCTCACTTCTGGAGAAAAGTGAGTGTGGTCGTTTGAATCATAGAGCTCTGCCTCCCAGGACATTTCTCCTGTCTCTGGCTGCAGTGGCCTGTCTATGCCTACTTCCACGGGAGCCACATTTCGTGGATACGTGGTCATTCCTCCATCTCTAATTGATCATAAGTTTTGTCAATTTCTCAGAATCATTCTCAGCATAGCACTGGGAAGTCATCACCCATCAAAACTGCATGAGTTGAGATGGACCAAGGATCAAAGACACCATGGCTGGCTGTACATTTTGGTCAAGGTGTCACTATCTCAGGAATCTTACCCCTCATCTGAGTTTATCTTCCTGCTTTTGCTTAGTATACATGGATAGCCCATTATTCTTCCTGCACATTTGACTAAAGCAGAGGATGACCACAGTGGGTTAAAGTGCAAGCATCACCTGGAAGTGGCCCCTCAGATACAGTTATGAGTCAAGGTTAATTACACTTCTAAATAAATTACGTATTTATGCCTTCCTTCTTTACACAAAAGATTCAAGGACCATGGTTAATTATTACTAATAAATCTTGGGAAACTAGCATTGGATATGAATAGAATTATGTCTCCTTTGAAAAGGGGTGTCTTGGAATAAAGACACTAAAATTCACTAATAAAAAATAATATGATTGATACCCTAACATATACCAGATTGAAAAATCCACGTGGTTTTGGAACCAGGAATACCAAGAGCCCTGGAGTGAGATCTCGTGGACGTTTGGAGCCAGTCAGCAAGCAGTGTGGATTGTGACTGGCATCGTACTAGGCACAAGGTGATGTCAGTATATGACATCCATCTCTAATTCCACTAAGAGATGGATGCCATATACACACATTCCCTCTGGAAATGAGCCAGAGGGCTCAGGAGCTGCCTCTCAAGCTGATTTTCTCTTGCTGTGTGACTTTCAGCAAGTCATTAATCTTCGTACCTCAGTATCTTCCTTTCTGTTAAATGAGGAAGATATTAGAAGAAGTCACTAAGAAACCTTCTTTTCTGTGATTTGACCCTTATAAACTCCACATCACAATTTAGTCATATAGCTGTTAAATTGATTGACATTCTTTAAAGAGATACTTGAAACTTTTTCTGAGCACCTCTTCCCTCCTTCCCTTAATTTCCAACTCTGTAACAGCTTTAACTCTAAGAATAGAACATGGCACTGAAATGAGCTATATACTTCTGCATTTATACAGAAAAATTCTTATAGCAGCTTTATTTGTCTGCATAGCTAGATATTTAACTCTTTAATTTTAATGCAATAATTCATCCATTTTATTCAACTATGAGAGCGTGTGTATCTGATTTTTTAACTATAAGTTGCAAGAGACACTGTTACAACTGAGCTCTATTTCTTACTGGAGGCCATGTTCATTTTCTTTGCAAGATTATACATGAATAATGGTTACTGAAATAAGTGAAATCATGAAGCCACTAAAAATAGTTACAGGTATATTTTTTCTGCTTGCATTTAATCTACACAGTAGTAATCTTTCTTATAGGCATTAAGACAGTGTGGTATTTGATCCTTTGAAGAGGTTCTTGATTTGGTTCTCCTCTCAAATTATCCTCAGAAGAAAATATCAGGGATACCTGAAGGTTGCAGAATTAACTCAAGCATAGTATCGCTCTTTTCTTCTCCTGTAACTGCCATTTGCTAACTTCCCAATTAATTCTTCGCACCCGCCTTCCACCCACCTACACACCCTTGCATACGATCTGTCTTAGTCATTTGACACTATCTACTAGAATCAGTATAGTAGCACCTTGATTAGTATTCACAGTAATTGCTATTTCACAGATCCTTAGTGGAATGTACTTATTTTCTTCCAGCAAATTTTCAGGTTGCTTAAGGTCAAGCCCACTTAAATCCAGGAGGAGGTGTTCAGTAAACACTTTATTCTAGGATACTGAAATAATCATTTGCTTTGTCAGGGTTTGTTTTAATTCTTCCAAAGGAATCCCATGTGAGATGACAATGTAGACAAGGTCATTGTTTAAAGGGTAGAAGATGAGTTGGCACTAAACCCAAGAAGGGGTTTGTAACCTCTGATCCAGTGGCAAAGAAGTTCTGAAACATGAAAGTGCTGCCCCACTGGAAAGGTCCAGTTCTCAAATAGCAAATGACAAGAAAGCTGGGAGAAACTAATTTTCCTAAAGGATTCCAGTTTCTACACTTCAACCTATAGTATCCCTGAAATGCACAAATAAATTTGCAAACACACACACATAGCCACATACACGGGTATAACTCAGAACTACAGCAAGCATGTCCACAGCATAAGTCCATGTTTTAGTGTATTAGGCAGCAAACCTTTTAAAGACAGGAGTTGGCCCTTATTTGGCTTTTTATCCCTAGCTTCTGTCACCATGCTTGGAAATGGTCAATGAACACACACTGTTGACCCGGTAAATAATAATGACAATAACTAAGCATTTTAATTATTTGCCATTATTTTATTTAATACAATATTCATCAAAATGTTATAAGATACATGTTTTTAGTATCTTTATTTTATAGAGATGGAAACTGAAACTGTTACTTGTCCAAGGTGTATCCCTAGAATCTGTGATCCTTAGATCATAAAGAATATCCTTTAAAGTACTTTTCTGAAGACAATAAAAAACATTTACATTTTCCAAAGGATTTTCTCACAGTTATTTGAAACTCATGGTTTATGACGCTCTCTCATTTTAAAGGTCTGATGGTAGAGGCAGAAGAGTAATCCCTTATAACCTGGATAACATGGAAAAACCCCTCTCCACAAAAAATTCAAAACAAAAAATTAGCCAAGTGTGGTGGCATGCACCTGTAGTCTCAGTTACTCAGGAGGCTGAAGCGGGAGGTTCACTTGAGTCCAGGGAGGTCGAGGCTGCAGTGAGCCATGATTGTGTCACTGCACTCCAGCCTGGGTGACAAAGCAAGACCCTCTTTTAATCTGTCACCCAGAAAAAACAAAAAGAGTAACTAAATGAATTCCATATACAACTGATAAGGAATAGATGAAGAATATCATTTCATAGTTTTATTGCAATGCTTATCCCACAAGATTTGAATGGAAATAGTCCTTCCAGACATGTACTGAATATCATATTAATTATTGCTGTGTCTCAGATGGATCATAGGCCTTGTAAGACTTTCCAGGATTCCGTCTTGTGTTCACTCGTCTCATTTTGAGCCCAAATCTCTGCTTAATGTGATTTCCATTGATCGGTCAGTACTTTGTTGTCTCGTGTGAAGGTCACACAATAGACAACCACAAGCATACCATTTCTCAGAATTGGGCCTAGAGCCTTATCATCTTCTGTTATAGACCATCTTGTAATATTTCCTGTGTTGGCAGTTGAAACCCAAAAGGGTCAGTCTTTACAAAGTCATACTGACTGTTCATGCATTTCAGTAATTTATAATAACAGTTCTTCCTGAATAATTCAGTCTAAAAATTTGAGCGAAACTTGGGGGAAAGACTACCAATGGGGTGGTGGTAAGCAGCATGATGTAGTTATATGATACATAGAGAAAACAAACCAAATGTCTTTTGTAATTTCACTGTAAAATTCATTTCTTGTCTTTGTAGAAATAAAAGTCTGTATAAAATATGTCCCTGTTGGATGTTCTGTAGACACATGCCATTCAAAAATGATACTTTGTTTGTCTCATTTGCAAAGATTTATAATAATCACTCTCCAAATTTCTGGTCAGAAATTTATATACATGAGTGAAATACCTATAGGACTTTAAAACTTCTTTTTATGATTTTTTCTTGATTATAAGTGATTGCATTCCCATTCAGGAATTAGGAAATTCCAGAATGTTAGGAAAGTGCAAAAAAAAATAAAATAAAGATTCAAGAAAAGAAACTAGTTGTAATTGTTTTAATTTATTGGATTATTTAAAATTAATTTTAAATGATAATAATTATTATTATTTGCTTCAATGGTAAAGGAAGAATTCTGAAAATAAAGATAAGGATACTTATATTGTCTAGAGGAAGAGCCAAATAAGTAAATGTAATTCCAAGAAATATATATTGCAAATGAAAATCAAGGGTTAAGAGGGTGACATGAATAAAACATTATTTCATACACTAGAGCTATTTGAGGTTTTGCAGAATCTGACCCCCACCCTTAGTAGGCAGTACCCATAGCAGAGAGAGAGCTGGTTAGACCTAGTAAGTGTTGGAGTTGCCTGTCCTGGTATAGTGCTTTGAAATTCACAAATCATTTTTGTTATTTAATCCTCATAACAGTGCTATGAAACTGAATTTATTACTCCTTTCTAAAGCGAAGAACACTGAGTCTCAGAGAGGTTAAATGTCTTTACCGAAGATACAAGACTAATAAATAATAAAGGCAGGACTAAAAGTCAGGTCCTCTGACCCCTAAACTCCCGCTGCCTTCATGTGATGATGCTGATGCTGATGATGCCAATCATGACAAAACTAACATTCACTGAGCTCCTATTACGTGCTCTAAACGTTTTGCATGCATCAATTCACTTAATAACATGATGTAATAATCCCAAGAAATATCACCACATAAAATTCATTCTGCATTTACAAGTATGTGATTCCCTTTAGCGTTGTGCAAAGTTATCACCTTCACGGTTTTGGAATCCAGAGAATTTATGCTAGATTGTGTGAAATGCTAGACAGCAGCATGGATGAAGCAGATGGCCACCCTCAGGCCTAGAAAGGAGAAAATGGACCCTGACTAGGAAGAAAAATCAGTATTATTTCATATAATAAAAAGGCTGATACTGTTTCAATGACTCAAACACATTTCAAACAAAGTAAACCTAGGATTTCTCTCATCTTTTTCCAATTTAGTACCATGAAGAAGTAGAGTGTCTTTTAATTTGACTACAGATAGACTCGGTTTGCAGGAGATTAGTAATATTTCATTATTTTTAAATTCTGGTTTAGTTGTTTCTATGTGAAACACTTATTGAGGAATAATATGAGTCTCACTTTAGCAAAACACAGCAAAATAGTTTTAGTAATGGCTAATAGGTTTATATATAAAACCAAAAGGTACTCCATAAAATATCTGTAGAATTCCTTCCCATTGTTTTCTCTCCTTTGTCCCTGGCCCAGAGAGTCTTACAAAACTTTTTAAAGTGGGGTCACCATCTGCACTGGACACCTGTTGTGTCCTGCTTTACATTCTTACCGTCCACCCTTTCTGCAACCATTGCTACGGCAACCAGCTTCAAGCAGGTGTAACTTGACAGCACCTGGTCTCCACTGAATCACAAATCTCTCAGTTTTTTTCTGGGATTTTTTGCTAAGTGCATGATATGCTTGTGGAAAACTACCCAGACACTCATGCATCAGTAGCGTGGGTATGTAAGAGAGTCAATGCTCTTGACTAGTGGTGAGAGCAGTGGATAAACACTGTCCTCTTCCATGGCTCAAGTGGACAACTCTGAGGCACATTCGGCAAACCTCTTCCATGGTTCAGGTGGGTAACTCTGAGGCACATTCGGCAAAGCTTCTTGAGGATCCTGAGGGAGGGGAGCCCTAGTTACTCTCAGGGTGACAAACCCGTTGCATTGTCTTGAATCACATCTGCATCTTGCTCTCTCCAGCCCCCTCACCTGTTCGCTGAGATCATTTCTAAAATAAACTACCTGTATGCAATTTCCTGGTTCCAACTCTGCTTTCTGGGGAATCCATACTAAGATAGTTGGTTTTGAGAGTGGCCTCACAAAGGAGGCACTCAGAATGGGATTCTAGATTGGGATCTCTTCCCAGCGAGATGGTGATACTTCCCAGCAAGATGGCCTTACTGCCAGTGTAGGTCTAATGGTGACACTCCTGGCCTGCAGTAGTAATACAATTCCTTACTCTCTGGTGGTGGAAAGGGGAAAACTACAGTTAAGGAATAAAGCCCTGGCCAAGGTATTTGAATGATACTGGAGCAGAGATAATGACAAGGATTGTTGAGCTGGCTGGCCTCCATTAATCGCTTTGAAAACATTAAAACTATGTAAATAGAGTGGTTCAAAGTAGCCAACAATCAACCCAAAGCATGGTGTCAAATCAGAAGGCATATATGGCAGCATTTTAACAGATCTTAATTTTTGCAGCTGCAAAGCAGTTTCTGCTGGAAATCAGGCTGAGAATTTGGGTATAAGGGGAGGAGAACAAAAAGGGGACTGAATATAGCTCCTTAATACGTTGCCTATGCCAAAATCAGGCTTGGGAGGAAAGGAGTGGATTCCCAAGACCTAAGATGGGAACACTTGGTTGGATGAGCCTGAAAAAAAAATGAAACTTCTAGATTTGCCTGTACCCTCTATGCAACAGAAACAGGCTTTCACCTGTACAAGAGAACAATAGCCTTCTCTTTCCTGGAGACCCTACGAAGACCTCACCTGGGGCAATTGCTCTTCCTCCTTGAGTTCTTCTCCTAATTCCTTTCATTAGCTCTCACTGGCTGCAGCACAACTCTAGCTGAGAAATATAGTTTCTTCTCTGGGAATAACTTGCACAGGCACCCAGTGAATTGCAGAATGCAATTAACACTTAGCAGCAGGAACTAGATGTTGTCAAGGTATCCCTGTTTGTAACGTTCGTGCTTATGATGTTGTCATCTCTTCTCCTTCAATTCCTTTCTTCATTGGCTCTTGTTCACAATGATTTTCCTGGGGTGTGAGATGGTACATGCTTACTGTGGGACATTGGGATTTCTTTTATAGGTCATAGAGATCTTTTGTAGAATATATTAGGTACACAGCCATGGCAGAAGTAAAGATATTCACACTAAATCCAAGTGCAACTTTAATCCTAAACAAGCGACAAAACCATCATTGTATAATTTACCGTAAAATTGCTGAACAACCTAAATATGCTGGAAGTGTCCTGGAAATTAGAAATATCTACATGGCAAACTTTGTAAAAAGGGACACCTTACAAACCATATATGTATAAATATATATGTATGTATCGTACCTACATACACATCATACATATACACACACCTACACATATACACATCACACATTCTAATCTATGTGGTGTGGATGTCAAGTCTCACGCAAACAGGTTCAAGAACAATTCTTTCAATTTCCAGTGCTTCTTTGCTTGATTCTTGAATTGAATGGAGCTAGATTTATTTCTTGGGAAAGGTTCTGGGCTGAAGCAAGCAATATTAGGGGTCAGCTCATTGTGAAGAATTATTTACTGAAACGTAATTGAGACTATTGCAATGCACCAGGAAAGAGTAAATATGAACTCTTGGGAGTTATTGCCATATATAATGTGAGAATTGATTTAATATGTCAACTTGACTGAGTTAAGAGATGCCCAGGTAGCTGGAGAAACATTATTTCTGGGTGTATTTGTGAGAGTGTTTCTGAAGTGGATGAGCATTTCTATCAGTAGACTAAATAGAGAAGATCACCCTCACCAACATGAGTAGGAATCATCCAATCCCTTCAAGTCTCAAATAAAACAAAAGGTGGAGAAAGGGCATATTCGCTACTTTTCATCTGCAGCTGACATCCATCTTCTCCTGCCCTCAGACATCAGAGCTCCAGGTTCTTCAGCCTGCAGACTTCAGGATTGCAGCCCAGTTTCTCAGGCTTTTGGCCTTGGACTGAGAATTTCACCAACAACTCAATTCCCTGGTCCCTCAGGTCTTCAGACATGGGCTGAATTATCTCATCAGCCTTCCTGGGCCTCCAGTGAGCAGAGGGCCTATCCTGGAACTTTCTCAGCTTCCACGATCTCATGAGCCAATTCGCATAATAAATTCCCTCTTGTACATCTCTGTGTATTCTATTGGGTATGTTTCTCTGGATAACCCTGACTAATAAATATATACTCCATCCTCTGATTCAGCTGACTGGGAAAGCAATGTGGGTAATTTGCCCATGCCGCTGTTCTGACATAATTTTCAACACCACCTTATTTTACCTCTGAAAATATCCTTGTCTGGACAATAAACTATGAGTTACCCAATAGATATAGAATCTGAAGAAAACCTGTTAGGTTAAAATCCATTTTATCTACACATCAAACAGGTCAATTAAACTCTAACCTCAGGCTCCTGGTGTATACCTGAGATCTCTTTCCTCTGTCAGAAGTGCAACCACTTGGCTTTTCTACCAGTTCCAGTTCTAAGCATGTGACTTTCAAAACAAACTCCATTTGTTGTCCATGTATTTAAACCTGAATTTTGAAAATACCTTCTCATTAGATTCACAGAAAGTCACAACCATCACTCACTCTGTGATTGGCAAGAAGGAGTGTGCTGGAACTATTCCTAATCTGTCTTCTGTTCTTTTCTGAGTGGGCATTCATACCTATACATCCCATGTCTTGGCCAGGCAGGTTTTCCTCTGGTGGGCAGGTTAGGTGGAAAAGCAGTGAAACTGTAGCTGAGAGCAGATGCCAGTGTGGTGGAGGCTGATGGTCCTGCAATATCAGAGTCCCCACCGAGAGGGAGATGGCCGTGGAAATGACGCTTTAATTGTCCTCGACACTGCAGCTCAGTTCACGGAGAACAGAAAACTATTATTTAAACAGATGGCAGGCCTGCCCATCCATAACCAGGCATTTAATGAGATAAAACAGAGCAGCCAGGGCTGTAGGTGTGTGAATTCAGACCATTTTGGAAGACATCAATTTAATTGCACTTCTATTTTTGTGAAAGCTGTTCCCAGATGCATGTCTTGTCCTCTATTCTACCTTCCCTCTTTCTCTTTATTTTTATCCCTCTTGCCTTTCTGGTGTTTGGGTCACAATCAGAGATGGATGGTTTGCTTCCCTGACTTGCAGTGCCACAGTTTTAAAATTGTATATAATTGGGGCAGGCTAGTGACGCTGATGGTATGTGGGCTGTGATGCCAGAGAGATCTGGGTGTAAATCTCTGCTCAGCTACTTAGTGGACATTTCCTCTTGCATAAAAATGGTGATAGTAATCTCTATCTCATAGCACTGTTGTGAAATTTGAAAAAAAAAAATCATGTCTGAAAAAAATGTCAAGTATAGTTCCTAACCCTTTGTGGGTGCTCTATAAAAAAACAGGGACTGCTATTATTATTATATCCAGTTTTTCATGCATGGTGTCGAATTTAGGAACTTCTGAGTCACTCTTTTCAATTCATTCTAGGCCTCTGGCATAATACCTAGTGTCCTGCTTAAAGAAGGATAATTAGGCCGAGCACAGTGGTTCATGCCTGTAATACCAGCACATTGGGAGGCTAGGGAGGGCTGATCACTTGAGGTCAAGAGTTTGAGACCAGCCTGGTCAACGTGGTGAAACCTTGTCTCTACTAAAAATACCAAAATTAGCCAGCATGGTGGTGGGTGCCTGTAGTCCCAGCTACTCGAGGCTGAGGCAGAAGAATCCCTTAAACCTTGGAAGGGGAGGTTACAGTGAGTCGAGATCACATCACTGCACTCTAGCTTGGGTGACAGAACAAGAGCAAGACTTCTTCTGCAAAAAAAAAAAAAAGGATAATTATATGGTAGAGTCCTGACCACTCTGTTATTTTTATTCATTGCCCCATCTGAATTTCTCCTACCCCACATAAAAGCATTGCCTATTGTACTGCCTCTGGGGACAGAAGACCCACTAGTTGGTCCTGATCAGTGAATAAGTCCTATCTGTTCAATTCAAGTCAATTAGGGTTTGATGCTATGAATGTCTACATGTGTAAAAAGAGAATGCTACAGGTGCAGTGAGCTAGCTGCAAGTGATGGCCTGTGCCTCTTGCAGCCATGGGGGCTCCTTTTGGAACACACAGCTCCTACTCTGGTAGGTGTGACTCTGTTGATCATTAGATGCTTCTCTTAGGAAGTGTCCAGACCAGAAAAATTCCCAGAGTTCACCCCGGGTATATGTGACCTCTCACTCCCCCTATTTCACACAGGCTCTTTAGCTAGCAAAGCAAGACACTATTGCAAAGTTATGGTTTGGGAGACAAATTTCATCTGTTTGAGAGACAGATGAAATTTTTATTATGAAGCCTTATGATCTTATTAATATATTAAGAGTTCAAATAATTATAGCTTTTAACATCCAGATTTTTTTTTCTTTCTTATGTTTTATTACAGGGAAAGAATTTGTGTGTGTATTCTCTCTTTGTAAATCTTGATCTAAACTAAACCGCAGAACTTTTCTAACTTTATTTGCTATAACTTTATCTTAGCATTTTCAGGCTTACGCTGGATTCTCTGTAAAATGAGACAGTTTTTGCCTTAAGGCAAAAGGAACTTGTAAGGCACAAGATCCCAATACAAATGCTTTTAAGGACCAGAGAGCAACATAGCTAGTGGAATTCAAGGCAATAGGGAATGATAGAGTTCATGGCTAAACAGAGGAGTGCAGGTCCTACCTAAGGAGATTCAAATGAAATTTCTCTAATGAGAAAAATTAAACTCTTCTGCAAGCTGACTTTGGTCTAAAGCTTTCATTTGCAAACTTGCTTAAAAGATTCAATAATATATTGCTTGCAACCTAGAATTTTATTGCTAGGTATTTTAAGCTTTGTTTGTAAAACACAGTATGCTACTTTCTTTTCGAATTATCTTGCTCCAGTATTTCCAACTTAACTTTCATACATTTAAAATTATATTTTCAAAACTCTACATAATCCCTACTGTTTCCACTGATTTTTTTCATGCTGAAATACTAGATGTGCCCATGAAGTAGAGGCTCAGTAAGCTTGGGAACAACTTGTTGGTTCTACATGCCCAATATTTGAAATTTACTTGAAACCATACAGTACATAGGTTAACACTGAGTGAGCTCATTCATTAAATTTACTTTTCTACTCTTAATTTACCCAACACCTCCTAGGTATGAGGCACAGATATATAGGTCTTAAGTGTTTCTTTTTTTTATCTACAAAATACAATGTCATAAGTTCTATGAAGAAAGCATAGATACTTTGGTATGATTAAATAAAAGGTGCTTTGTCTAAGGGAATTGAGAAACACTGAATTGAATAAAAGAGACACAAATTTACTGTAAAAGAAGGAAGAATTTGCCAGGCTGGCAAGAGTGATAAAAATATTCCAGGCATCTACAGAAAATATTCCAAAGCAAAATATTTTAAAGTATAACAGAGTTACTACTTGGTCTTCACTGCCATGTGAATAATAAACCTTACATCATACAAATTATTATGTACTTTTAAGCATTTTTAAAAATGAAATTAGAAATGAGTTTAGAACAGCCTTGTCTTATAAGAGAACGTGCCACAGTTCTCTCTGCTTTCTTCCTTTTGGCTCAGCTATCAAGAGCTCTCTGGAAATGTAATCCTTGTTTTTCAAGGAAGTTGGTATTATAGTTCCCAAGATTTGGATAATAGAGTTTCAGAAGGTAGGGACCTCTTTTGGAATGATAATGTAGTGTTCTACCCCCAGTACCTAGAACAGTACTAATTCTTCCCTGAGGACCCTGCTTTCATGACCTCACTTAAGCCTCATCAATTCCCAAAGGCCCCATCTCCAAATACCATCATACTGGGGTTAGGGATTCAATATGTGAATTTTGAAGTGACACAATTCAGTTTATATCAGTTGACATAAGACAGTGCTTAGCATATTATAAGCTGTGAATGTATGCTTAGTGAATAAATAAATGAACAGAAAAAGTCCAGAAATCTCTGTGTCCCTTTGAAGTTGCTAAGTCAACAACCGGACCCAGGAATAAAGGGTGTGCTCTAGCATCAGTGTAAGTGTGGTCCCTCCAAACCAAGAGGCAGGGAGCTCAGGAGCTGCTGAGAAGTCACAGCCACAAGGGAAGGGGACAGGAAACGAAGGTCCCATCAGGAAAGCTGAAGCCATAGCAAAACCAGAGAGCTGGAGCTCACTTCTAGGCCTACCGCAGTGAAGCTCTGGCCCTTCCTCTCTCCTGGCAAGCAGGGTGAGCTACATGGTTGCAAGACTCAGGCAAAATAAAAATGCATGACTCTTGCACAAAAAAAGAAAAAAAAAAACAGAAAATGTGCCATTAAAGGTAGTAAAATATGAAGGCTTTTCCTTTCTTCCATGATCTCTCTTGACTTGCCATGCTGTTATTTATTTGCTGTTTAATGTAGTTCTACAGTAAAGAAAAATTAAAAGTTTTAATTATGAGCATGAATTGTGCCATCGTACAATGCAAGTTTTAGACGCAAATATAAGAACATGTAACTCTTCTGCCAAATCACCAAAATGACACAATTCATAAATTCATCTTCTGTACCCCGCACGTGCATATGTATTTCGTTCTCACCAGAACAGTGGGAACACCACGCGACACTAACTCAACTCTTTTTTATTTCTCTATATTTGCACATTTTAGTAACACTGTCTGCTTGTGGTTTATTGATGTGTGAGGAAAAACAGAAAGGAAAAAGATCTGTAGGTTTCCCTATTTTTCCCTTTCCTTCGATATCATTTTCCATGTAATTGGTTGGTTATTACAAGGAAGGAACAGGAGTGAGAAAGGATGCTCTAAGATCCCTTGGTTGCTTGTGTTTCTTAGAATGCTATTGCCTTCTTTCTTGGTTGAATAGGAAGCATGGCCTCTTGGGACCGTCAGCCCCTCCACTTAGTCCTAAACATAACACATTTTCCTTGTACTCACCATGAGCCTCACTGAACTCTCATTCATCATGGGTCCACTGGAATTCTGTGCTCATGGGGCAACCAAATGCTCTAGGCAAATGGGGTGATACAGAACTTGCCTGCACGCTCCAGTGTCCCCTTGGACTTTGCTTCCAAGATAGAAGTTCAAGGTTGACAACAGAGCAGAGCGAGAAGGGCATGGAAAAGATGGCGGGGTGGGGTGGGCAGGGAAAGAAAACTTAAGACTGAGCCAGTTGTTTGACATTTTCTATATTCTTTCTTCATTGTCTCCATGTTTTTCTATGTCTTTCACGTTTTTCAATGTAGATGAAAGCACCCCATGTCTGTTTTCCCCTAGAATCACCCTATTTGTAAGCAGCCTGAGCTGGCCACTAGAAGCTGCTACCTTTAGCCTGTTTTCTAGCTAAGATCAATAAGGAGAGTGGTCCCAAGACTGATAGAGAATGGTCACTGAGGGAGCCAGCTGCTCCCTGTGGTCTTATACACAAGACTTTTGCCCTCTGTAGAGCCACACATCTTCACTGAATGTTTGAAACTTTTTTTTAAGGTCACATGAATTTAGTCATTAAATAAATTGTTAGACTAGCAAAAATCACAATTTTTTTTTTTTGCTAACAATAGCAACAGAAAATGCTCTTGTAGTTAACACTCTTAAATACAGAAGTATTTTAAATTAAAGATATATTTTTTAAAAAGAAAAGCCTAGTCTTATAAATGATAATAATTCATAATTATTTCTCAACAAAACTAAAGAAATGGTGTTTTCCATGCATAAAATACTAGACTACTTGCACAAATATCATTAGACAAGAAATAATTTTATTATTTAAACATTATATTAAGAAAATCTTTTTTAAAAATTTTCACTATACATCACATAAAAATGTAAGGTAGCATGTGTGAACTGTTTAAAGAGCTTGTTAAAGATTCTTATAATAAGAAAGGCTGGGAAAAGTAGAGTCATATCTTATCAAAACAATCTAAGAAATCTTAAGAATGCTGCTCTTCTAGTAATACATAAATATACACGAACATGAGCAAGAATCCAAGTAAAGAAACAGTTCTTATTCATAGGATTGACAGTTTTATTATTACACCAGCCTGAAATAACATATAATGGTGTGTGAGTGTGCACTGGAGTTTCTAAAAGCAGCTTTTCAGATAGGCTTTATGTGAGAAGGGTTCAACTTTCTTCTTTGAATTCTGGAGGATGGGGTCTCCTGGGGATAAAGGGGAAAAGGGGAGATAAACTTTTAATGTAATCTCTATTCTTGCCATGACTTATTTTATTTATTTGTTCAGCAATATTTATTGTGCAGTCACCACATGCCAGGCTCTGTAGATACAGTGGGGACCTTGACAGATACACTATTTGCCTTTTGAAAGCTCAGAGCACAGTGAAGAAACAGAGTATTGGCCGAGAACATTATGGGGAGACAAAGGGGATTCTGCAGTCCTTGGTGGGGGAACCTAACACGACCACAGTTGAGGGGTCAGGGGAATCTTCCAGGCTCTTTAAAACTAAGAGCCAAGGGGTGTGTAAGGCATATCCAGGTCAAGAATGGAGGAATGAAGAGTGCTGAATCAGAGGGAATCCAGAGAAATTCTTTCTGGAACCTGGTTTCCTTAACTCTTATTAACCATGTGCTAAGACTCTTTTTAGATGGTTGTGTGATGATTGGCTGCATTAGCCCAAACTTACAGAACTAAAAAAATAAATGTTTGGTGTAACATTGTAAGTGTTGGTTTGAATTGTGGATGCCTATGATTAATGAATGAGGCTGAATGAGACAGGCAAGTCAGCTGGGCACACCTTGGTAGGGATCAATAGCAATGACAGCTACATCAGATGAGGGCAGGAAGGGAAGCACAGAGCCTCTTCTTCGGGCCACACCTGACTCCAGGGAGTGCCCCCTTACAGGATGAGGGAGCTGGCAAGAAAATAAACATGCTTACTTGGGTTGAGTCTAAATGTGTGTTTCTTGGTGTTACAGTTAAAATAACCTAAAACACATCTGTATTGAGGTCTGTGACCCAAATGCCAACCCGTGGTCATTGCAATAGCATGTTCTAGTTAGGGGTAATAGCATATGCAAAGGCCCAGAGGCGAAGGGGAGCCAACATCTTCAAGTGATAGGAAATACTTAAATAAGGGTAGGGCCCCGTGTAAGAGGGGATGGTGAAAGGGGAGTCAGAGAGGTAAGCCAGCAAGGTTTTGAGTATGGTGAGATTTTTCAATGCGAGACATGGAAAACCAGTTCATGGTTTAGACAGGGAAATGACATGATTAGAGTCGTATTTTCAAAAGAATACTCTGGCTGCAGTATGGAGGGTGGACTGGAGTGAGAACAGCCTAGGAGGAAGAAGAGTTATCTAGAACAGAGAATGAGAGTGGACTTGAGTTGGAGATTGGCAGTGGGCGTGGGAAGACTGGCATGACGGACCTAGGTGACTTACTCTTTCTGTCTCTCTCTGTGCGTGTGTGTGTGTGTGTGTGTGTGTGTGTGTGTGTGTGTGTTGAAATAAAAGGAATCAAGGTTGTCTCTCAACTTTTCTGTTGTGAGGACTAGATGAATGGCTAGTGCAGTCACAAAGACAAAGAATAACGAAAGAGGAGTTGGTGTGTGCAGAGTTATTCCAAAAATGGCCACAATCTGGTGTGTCCACTTATGTTGAAGTGGAACTGATTGTTGCCAAAATAATGATCACAGCTGTTTGAGAGAAGTTAACATAAAAACATCTGTTAAAGAGAGTAACACTGAGATAATTTTATAGCAAGAAATGACCTTGACCTTGATTTTAGTCGTTTGCCTGTTAGCATCCATCCCCAATCCCACTCTTTCTAGTCTTGTCCTTTTCCGAGCTATAGGTGTGAGTCAAACCACTTTGAAAGGAAATGGCTGCTTCTTTCTCCATCATGAAGCAGAGTGAACCACAAGACAACTGACTGTTCAAACAGATCTGAAAAAATAAATAAGACTCAACCAAAAATCACTGTTACCCATTTTATTAATATTCTTTCTTCTCCATACCCAACTTAAGAAAGGATGACTTGTGCATATACCCTCTCTTTCAAAAAGTATTTTTAAACCACTAGCAAGAAAGTGTTGTCATAACACAAATGCTAATAATAAAGACAATAATTTTATCTGCCTTTGTATCTTGTCTACCACGTGTCAGTTATTTCATAAACATTATTTCTAGGCCTCACATCAACCTTACAGGGTTAGCCTCTCCATTTGCCAGACGTGTGAGTGAGTTTAAAGCTAACTGGGTCACAGACGGAATACTGACCTTCACTTTGGCCCCCTTTTCAGGGTCTAACCAATTGGCCTTTGCCTATAAGACAGTAAGAGTGTATTTTGAAATAAAATCATTTGTAGTAAATAGATGTGGGCAGTACTTTGCATTCTGTCTTAATCTTTCCTTCTAGACTAGGAGTTTCTATGTAAAAGGCTCATTATTATTTGGGTATAGATATATATCAATTTGCTTTTTGCATTGATACATATTTATAATGACCTAGAAACACAAATAACCACACGGTAAATATTCATACTATTCCATTGCTGAATTGAATTCCATTGTGTGGCATGTCAAAATTTCCTGGTCAGTGGGCAGCATTCTTGCATGCTGTAATTTATGGCCTAGATCTTTTCATGTCGTGGCATCACTAGGGCCGATGTCTATCATCCAGTCTGCAAACACTTCATAATCATCATGGCCCTGGCAATACTCATTTGGCCTCATGTAGATGCAAGATTTTAAAAAGGTAGCTGGTTGGATCTCTGCTTCCCAGCAATAATTCTATCCTATGGAAAGAGGGGGGTGGAACTCATTGGATGCTTAGATGTCACCATCACGGATGTTTACTCCATCGGTCTTTTCCTTTATGATTGTCAACTTCATGGTTTTGTTAAAGAATTTTCTCCCGAGGGATTAAAGAAACATTCACCAGTATTTTTCGGCCATTTTGATGTCATTTTTCTAAACCAAGTAGTCAAACTTTAACTTCATTAATATGAATAATGTATTTGTCTTCAGTAATTTGAAAGGACACTTGAATCAAATACTGAAATAATACCAACACATGCATACATACTGTTTCTGAACTTTATTGTATCCTATGGTTCTTTAACCAGCACTAGAATATTTTAATTATAAAGCTCCCATCACTTAAAAAATTATTCTGTGCTCTCCTTCCAAAATTAGTCTTTTTTTTTTCAAAATATTTCCCCATTATAATCTCATTTATTTTTGTACATGAATATCTCTCCAAATCTCTTCCTTAACTCTAAAATAATCAGTGTCTGAGTTTAACAGATAGATATAGAGATATAGACATAGACAGATAGATAAAAAGACTGATAGATTTGAGGGAGAACTGATATTTTTCAGTGTTGATTTTCCCATTTTAGGGTCACTGTGTTTATTTACTCAAATTTTCTTTTGTGTCACTCAGTTTTATGTTCCCAATACTGGAAACTTGGTGAACATTAAATATTTACTGAAGAGAGTAAATACCATATTGTGTATACTTCTCATTATATTCCTAGATATTTTGTTTTATACTTTGACTGTCTAATAAAAATATTTTTTTTTCTATTATTGTTTTTATTGTTTTACACTGGCTATTGGTGGTGTATGAGAAAGCTAATTACTAGTTTTGGAGCATTTGGCTTGTAATCACTTAGCAGAAATGCATTACCTTGTAAAGTCATGACTGAGGCTGTGTTTCTGTTATTTTCATGCATGCATGAGAGTTTCAGGGCAGAATTCTAGAATTCTAGGTTCAGAATATTTCTTTTCACAGAAAACTGCAAGCATGACTCTTACTGTCTAATGGCATTTCTTGTAACTGAGATGTCTAATTCTAACCTCATGTTTTCCTCCTTTTGTTCAGTAACTATTTTTCCTTGTCGGCTACTTATAGCTATTTTTACATTATCATAAATTAAAATGTTTTACCCAAACACGTTTACGTTTAATCCCCTTCGTTATTTTTTTTTTCTTCTGGTACATTCCAAAAGTCAAGTTTTCAACTAAGAAAATTTTAATAAATGATTTAATAATTTTTGCTTTTTTTGAGTGCCCTGTAAATAATATGAATTTCTGTTATAAATATGTTTTTCTCCCAGGTATTCTTTCCTGTCTCCTATATTTTCTGGGCCATACTTACACTTTTCCTCTAAGTTACAGAAAAATTTTGACAGCTGGACTTTATTTTATTAATTTATTTTCCTGAAGTATCAGTTCTACTCTTCACTGCCTCATTGCATTTTAATTTGGGGAAGTAAAAAAAAAAAATCTGAAAGTAAGTTTTATTTTATTTAATTGATATACTTAGGCATCAATTAAGAAAACAATTTGGTATATATTTTAAAATCATTTTCCTGTTAATATTTCGGTAAGTAAGTTTACTTGCTGGGAGGGTGTTTACTCTAAATTCCTTAGATTTGTGCCTGTGTACAGAACTAATAAACGTTTTTGTCCTTGAATTTTACTCATCCTTAACAAAGCAATGCTTGCATAGTTCTATTCATTAAAATAAGTTGTACTAGAAATTGTCTCTGTATAGTCCCAAATAAAAGCAGAGGGGGTTTACTTTTAATAGTTTTATTTTATTCTCAATTCGTTTTCCATTTGTGGTTAGTATTGAAAGAACCATAACCAGAAGGGCCCACTGCCTCTAGGAGCCCAGAGGTAGCATAACTGGGGGACCAGAGGGGCGTCCCCAGCTCCCTGATTCAAAGAGGCTCTTGGCCTCTCTTACCCTAAGAATGGGGAAAGCAGCCCTGGAGGCACGGTGAGTTTGCCATTCCAATAAATACTGTGGACCCGAAGAGTTCTGTGGAAAGCAATTTATTAGGCAGAGAGAGAGAGAGAGAGAGAAACACCTCCCACGCTCCTGTGGGACGGGATCCAGAGAAGGAATCCATACAGCAAGGAAGCAGTAGGATCTTAACCCTTGAGTTATTCCCTCCCCATTCATGTTCTCGTCCAATGAGAGGCATTCTTTCACACTTCCTCTGGAGTGATTCATCTTTGACTCTGATACCACATTGGCTACTTGGTCCACAAATCTGAGTTAGAGAGCCCCCTCCTCCCACAGCTTTCGGCGGGCTTTTTGGACAAAAGCCTCCACCTGGATTTTTCTACCTAGCTGTGAGTGGGAAACCCAGACAAAGAACTTTATGTTCCCAGATGGAGGGGTGGAGCTCGAAAACTCCTGCCTTTGAAACCCCACCCGTCACAGACTTGGGGAAGAGTCCCTCAGTGCTCCCTCTGAACAGGAAAGTCCAACTGCTGTTGGGACACAGGTGTGATCACTCTTTAACTACTTCCTGCTGAATTGGGACATAGAAGGGGTCCTGCCATTGAGGTTTCCTCCAGAGGGGAGTCTTCCAGGTGTGCAGGTTGATCCAGAGGTCCACGATAGAGCTTATGAGCCAAGGACATCCAGCGTTCCATTGCAGAACCACTTGCTGCCTTATGGCCTCAATTCTAGAAGAAATGAAATTGACAAGAAGGTTAGAGATGAGAGGCCAGAAGGCCAGCAATAATAGAATGGTTGCAAATGGGCCTAGAAGAGGGTAGAACCAGGACAGCCGTTGTTAAACAAGGTCCACCATCCTGTTTCTTAAAGGTCTTCAGCCCTGCATTTGATCGATCTCTGAGTTCTTTCACTAAGACAATACCCAACTGGTTTACAAAGTAGCAGCATTCTTTTCCTGAAACGAGACAAGTTCCTCCTTTCTCTGCTGTTAGCAGATCCAGGGCCCTTCTATGTTGAAAAGCCATGGCAGCTAAAGAGTTAAGCTGCTTCTGCAGCGTGAACTGCCTCTTCCATGTTAACATTTAATTCCTGAGATAGTTTATAGTAAAACTGAGTAAAGGTAGTAATTCCTCCAACGTCAGTACCAAGTCCTCCTATTATTCTGTCCCCGCCCCACTATGAAAGAAATAATTGGAGTTTGACTATGGCGTGGCCTTGGCAAGAGAAGACTCTGCACCTGAGAGCCGGCGTAAATTGTCATGGTGGGGAGCACTAGGAAGATGAGGAGAGCTATTAAGCCAATCCGTAGAGGCAACCACATAGAGTCTGGCTGCAAATAACAAATCAAGAGTGATAGTCCTGTTAATGCCGGGATATAAGTTAGACTCGTGACTAATTACTTTCCTGGGGATCTCATCAGAAGAGCAAACGTAGATCCTCTAAAGGCTCACAGGTGTATGAAGGGTCGTCTCCTGGAACTTCAGGCTGTGAAGTGGATGGCCTGTGATTTTCTTCAGAGGTGTCCAAGGCTTCAGCCGAGTGTGATGAATACAGGAGTCAATTCCCACCACCTTAACTACTGTTGGGGTAGACAGAATAATCGAAAATAGTCTTTCCCAAGATGGGCCTGGAGAGGGAGAGTCTGAGGGGAGAGGCTTAACAAACACTAGGTCTCCAGGGCCGAACAACTCTTTAACCTTTTCCCTAGGGTGTCCTTTAGGTAAGGTCCTAAGAGCCTGTTGGTACTTAGCCAAGGAGGTTATATTTTTTATTAGATCTGCTCTTTCCTTATCTAATACGAGATCATTAGTAAGAAAGGCTGTCCATAAAGCATCTATCTCATAGGGACTGAGTCCTATTCTCTGAGGAGAGTTTCGAGCCCTTAAGAGTGCCATTGGTAATGGAGAATGTCACAGGGGGTGGGTTTCCTGTGTCAGTTTCTTTAGGTGTCTCTTAAGAATTTCATTTGTCTTCTCCACTTTCCCTGAGGACTGAGGCCTCCAAGCACAGTAGAGATTATATTGTATTCCTAATGCTGTGGAAATTCCTTGGGTGAGTGCAGCTTTGAAGGCAGGGTTGTTATCACTTTGAAAACAATGAGGGAGTCCAAATCTAGAGATTGTTTCATTGATCATGACTTTTATTACCTCTTAGGCTTTTTCTGTTCTACAGTGGAAAGCCAAACCCAATTTGTGTAGGTATCTACACATACTAACAGCTATTGGTATCCCTGAGACTTAGGGATATGGGTAAAGTCCATTTGCTAGTCCTCACCTGGGTAATGATTAGTTCACTGTTCCCCGGGAGGAACTCTGCCATGTGCCAAAGAATTATTTTTCTGGTATATTTCACATCCTTTGACTATTTGTTATGCAGCCTTGAAGAGACTTTTTTCTGTAAATATAGAGCTAGTCATTTGATGTGTACTCTCTATACCCCCATGGAAGGTTTGATGTAGGGTTTTAAGTACTTTCCACTGGCTGGCCACAGGTAGGAGTACTTTTCCCTACTCAGTAGCTAGCCATCCTTCAGGATGGACTCCCTAATTGATTATGTCCCTGGGAGATAGCTCACTCTACCTCTTTTGATGAGTATTGAGATCTAGTTTCCTGGAGAGGGTTTTCCCATATTAAACGTCCTTATACAAATTCTTAGCTAGCTGCACTTTTTGTCTCTAGGTCAGCTCTACAATTGCCCTCCACTTCCTTCTCATCTCCTTTTTCGTGACCTTGGAACACCCAGCTAACATATTTGTAATTTTAGTAGTGACAGGGTTTTACCATGTTGGCCAGGCTGGTCTCGAACTCCTGACCTCAGGCGACCTGCCCACCTCAGCCTCCCAAAGTGCTGGAATTACAGGCATGAGCCACCGCACCCAGCTGATATTAAAGCATTTTGAAGGGACAGTTACAGCAAAAAGAAATGGACTATTGCATGTCTGATTTCACCATCCAAGATGAAATCTTCAATCCACCAAATTCACCCTCTGGGTTTACAACACACCACAGTCAGCCATGACCTTGGAGTAACCTTACGCTGAAGTGTTTCTGGAAAACACTGGAGTAGCTTTCATCTAAGCGTTCTCATAGCATGACAACTTGCGAAAGTGTTACAGACCAAGTCAGTCTCTCCAGCTTTCCCATGGAATCTTGTAGCTTACAAAACAGCGTTTACAAATGGATACAGAGATACTGAGCACGCTTACTCAGCTCTCTGTGGCCTGTTGGCACAGGAGCTCTTGGAAGACAGATTGGAGTCCTGCAGCAGTTCACTGTGCTGTATGAACTTGAATGTCCCCCCTGCACTAGCTCCAGCTGTCCTCCCTTCACACATGGTTACCTGGCTCTGGCCCTGAGCTCCCCCTGCATCCTTAGGTACCCGGTGTACCCTTTATTCATTTCTCTCTTAAACCATTCCCATTTTAAACGGCAAATGAAGTAAATTCTCTGCAAATTTACTTGCAAGCAAACACCACCATTAAGAAATTAAGTTCCAAAAACTTTACTAATTTATAGTGTCCTATGATACAGCCATTAAAAATGTTTTTGAAGACTTTTTTTGAAACAGAGACTCTGTCACCCAGGCTGGAGTGCAATGGCACCACCTTGGCTCACTGCAACCTCCGCCTCCTGGTTCAAGCTATTCCCCTCCCTCAGTCTCCCGAGTAGATGAGATTACAGGCAAGTGCCACCACACCTGGCTAATTTTTGTACTTTTAGTAGAGACGGGGTTTTGCCATGTTGGCCAGGCTGGTCTCAAACTCCTGACCTCAGGTGATCTGCCCTCCTTGTCCTCCCAAAGTGCTGAAATTACAGGCATGAGCCACTGCACTCCGTCTTGAAGACATTTTTCGTGTAAAACTTTAATGATATGAAAATATTCTATAATGTAAAGCAAAAATAAAGAATATATAAGGAAAGATATATTACCTACATAAAAGAAAATATATTCAAAAATGAAATAGAATATACTAACAACAATTGCACAGATAATATTACAAGATAAATAACAAGGTAACATTACACATAATATTTTTTCCTTAAAAATATTTTCACGTTCCTGCCAAAGGCATTTTTCTTTATTTGTATTTTTAAATAAATCAATAACCTCAAGTTTTTAATAATTTGACATGTCAAATTTTAAAATGGCACATTGTAAAGTTGTCATATACCATGATTTCAACTAAATTATGTATAACTAAGAAGCTTGATATAAATAATGTATAGTTAAGAGACGAAAATATGGGTAAATGTTGACAGGCATTGTTTCCTTTAGGAAAGATAAAGAGCAACTGCTGTTTTCATTTCATTTCAATATACACCTCTGTTTTCAGACTGTGCGCATTGGTCATGTATTAATTTTATATTAGAAAAAAATGCTTGAATAAGACAGGAGAAACAAAAAATCCACTATCCTCCTAATACACTTGGTACTCAGTATTCACTGGTTCTGCATCCAAGGATTCAACCAATCAAAAATGTTTGGAAAAAATACATAACAATACAATAATAAAAAACAATACTAATAAAAAACAATAGAGTATAACACCTTTTTCCATATCATTTACATAGTATTAGCTATTAGTAATTTAGAGATGATTTGAAGTATATGGGAGCGTGATCGTAGGTTATATGCAAATGTTATGGCATATATTAAGGACCTGCAGATACATGGATTTTGGTATCTGAGGGTCATGGGGGTGAGGTGTCCTGGAACAAATCCCCCATGACACCCAGGGACACCCAGGGATAACTGTACTCCAAATAAACCTGTCTGCTCCAAATACTTCGGCTCAAAGTTGAGAAAAATCTTTAGACACTCAAGAGGTTTTTACTTCACATATATCAACATATTTTACACTCCCTGATTTACAAGTAGCAAAAAGGTTTTCCAAAATATTCTTGTGTTAAAGAGAAGTCAATTCAAATGAGAGGAAACCATGTGAGAAAGGAAAAAAAAAAATATCTAGCCAAAGGCTCATCATAGAAAAGAAGCCAGGTGTGACTCTGGGATGGGAAGAAGAGGTCATGTCAATAGATTTTTAAAACTAAAATTTAGGACCCACACTGCCTTCTTCTTCCACTTTTTTTTTTTATTAACAGACTTTGGAAGGACACTGTGATGCACAGATGCAGATAACGACTAGTGTCATCTTCTAATACTTTCAAAAGTGAAGCAGAATGTGCTCTCTGCTTCCAGCCTAGGGAATGTACCATTCAGGAGGTATATGCATCTCACTTGGACTGCTGTTGGGGAGTGTATTTGGGTAGGTCAGGGGACACCGGGTAAGGGAATAAATGGATTAGGAAATGTTGTTGCCATTGTCAAAGGAAGAAAGTACTAACATCTTCTGGTGGAGCCACCAAACCGTGAAGGTTAGATATTATTCCAGACATCTGCAGAAACCTGCAGTGACTTGATAATTTACATAGAACTATACACAGCCCATAGCTATAAAACCAAGGAATCAACTGATTTATCTACTGGGAAAGACAAAGACCATATTCAGAAGACAAAGATAAAGTGCAAACAATTAAGTATTTTAGGAGATATCAGGCATAGACCTTAACTCTACTATGTCTATACAAAGCAGGAAAGAAGAAAATAAATTTTGAATCCATTTATCTTTTCATAACCCTCAAAGTAAATAAATTAAAATCTTTATTCCATTCTGAGAATTTATTTTGGAAAAGAGATGTTTTAAGAAAATACTGGCAGTAAAACTAAAATTTCTTTTTCATCTTCAATGAGAATTTGTTTCATGATTCATTTTGCACAATTTGACTATAAATTGCTCCTTTATTTTCTTTTTAAAACAGGAATTAATACATTTAGAAATGGGAAATATAGCAAATTACATTTTACTATATCCTGCTTTCATATACAGAACATTGTGATTTTCTTTTTAATTTCAATGATATTTCACCATCCAAAAGATAAACAGAAATATATTTAAATAAAAATGGAAGCAAATAATAAATCTAACAAGGCAAACATTTGCTAATGAGCACACCCTGCACCCTGCACGTCAGAAGTCCCATAGATCTCGAGGAATTGCCACCTATACCTTGCATCATCAATTAGAAAACTTTGTATGTCTTCATTTTTTTCAAACTTAAAAATATATGAAGTCAATATTGCAAAATGTTAGGGGTAAACCAGATTGTCTGATTTTTATTAATAAAAAGTTCTATTCATTTGCTCCAAAATTATGAGTCTTCAGCTATAGATCTTTTGGGCACTTGAGGTTGCTTTTTCTGTCATACTCTGAGTGAAAATTGGGGAAAAAAAGTGAAACTTTAGAGCTGAAATTTCAGCTCATTGTTTGTTTGTCTTTGTTTCTCCACTGAGCTAATTAAATGAAGAGTTTGACATTCAAAGCTGGTTTGGGAAAAGAAAGAGAGGACACAACAAGTTGGGATTTAGCCCAACTACTAATAAATATGGAAGACAGGTAGTCATCTGAACAGCTTTCGTGACGACTTTCTCTTCATTCACTACGCCTTCGAAAACAGTAAAATGGATTATTAGGGGAAGGGAAAGAAGAACATCTTATAATTATCTAGTTTAGTGTTTAGGTTAGAGGAATTATACCTATTTGAAGCAAAAATTCAATTCAAAATAATTACATTTCCAAATCCATTAATTTCGAAAAGACGTCTTCATTATACTGTTTATTTTCAAGTAGAATTCTACTGCTCTGTATTTTTTCTTAATACATTTATTCCCTACTTTATCCCCCCTCCCAAAAAGCCAGAAAAACATTCAAATCAATAATTTAGGGAGCTTTTTATCATGTTGTAGTATTATACTTAAATAAATTTGTGCATTTAAAGAAACATAATATTTGTGAAGCAGTTCATCAAGAAAAGCTACACTTTTTTCTGACTCTCATTTAGTTTCATAATTTTGGTTGTAATATTTTAAAGTACTGAATTTAAAAACTAACATGCTTATTTCTTAAATATTCAAATAGTATGGAAGTTTCTTTAAAAATATTTCTATATCTCAGTTTCTATCCCCTCAACTCTGAGTTTGGTATGCATCTTTCCACACCTCTTTTCATAATATAGGAACATATCTAAGCATGTATGCACACACACACACACACACACACACACACACACGGACACACACACAGGGACAGGTGTATAGTTTCATAAAGGTAATGCTCTATATGTGATTCCATAACTTAATTTCTTCATTTCTTCTCTTATCCTTCAATCTTAAGCATACTTCTGTGTCAGAATAAACATTAACTCTATTCTTCCCAATGGGGGTCAAATGTTCTATTTTATGATTGTACCATAATTTATTTAACCAAATTTCTATTACTGTGTCAGTTTTAGTCTTAGAAGTACTCTTGTACATACACATGTTTAAAAATTCAAACCATACAAAATTGTCTAAAACAAAAAATTAAGCCCTCCTACTCCTCCTCCGAAAGCTAAACAATTTCAAGTTTTTTCCGTGGTTTGATTTTTTTTTTCCTGACGGCTAACATTATACATTTTAAATAATATATCTACACAAGTGTCACTTGATCTGTTCTTGCTGATCAGTGTTTGATTTGTTTGATCAGTGTTTGCTGATTTTCTTTAATTAAAATGAAGAATTTAGCATATTTACAAGTATCTTTTTCTTTCCCCTTAGTCTTCATTTTATTATTTTGCGGATGTTAAATTTTATAACTCTTAATTCTGCTTTGTTTGAGAAACGTTATTAAGTCTTCCTTGATGAGTGTATAAACTGAGTCTAAGACTTCAAGCCCAGTGAAACCGCATTTGTGGTATTATGACTGAATATTAGTTATTTACTGCAGACCCATACAGTATAAAGGGCCAATGAGAAGAGAATGCAGCCCTCCAGGGCATGCACACAATTTCCCCAAACAATGAGGTCCAAAAGACTCTTTTTTCAGTTGGTTTTATCTTTCTTAGCTGAATTCTGGTTTACTGGAAGGATGACAAAGTGTTACCGGCAACACAGGGGTCTGCTCTGCAGCTCACAAACTGTGGGGCCCAGAGCTAGACCCTTCCATTTTCTGAGCCTTACGCTTCTCATCTGTAGACTGAGAGACAAACTAGTAACATGTCTCTCCACTCTAGCTTTCACATTTCAGTATTCTAAAGTATTGAATATCTTGTAGGCATTGTGGGTACAATGAAACCGCAGGCTGAGAAGTAGAGTTCTCACATCCCTATTTCTAATTCCACTCACCAGATCTTGAGTGATGGCCAGAGACATGTTCTTCTTAATGCCCTCATCATGTTTGGGACCTGGAGATATTTTGGAAATATAAGGCAACCACTTTTAATGGTTGTTTTGGTGTGCTGCGAAGAAGAACACTCTTGTTACATCCTAGCATGTGGATTCTTAAATGTAAAATTATCGTTTACCCCTCTCCACAATTATCAGAGCTAATATTATGGATAAAGATGAGAGTAAGAGTCATATGTTGCAGACTATTTTTTCTGCACTTTTCTACACAGAGCTTAGAATCATTTTTATTTTGCTCCCCCTTCTAATGGTTGTGGGATTAGGATTGGAGACAGAGGTGTTGATTCAAAAAGCTGGATTTGGGCAAACAAAGCAGAACATCACATGTAACTCAACGAGGGCCCGTATGCGGTCTTCCAGCCATTCCAGCAGATTAGGAACCATGCCTGGTGTCTATCACCGTCAATGTGATCTCACTGTTCCCTTCTCTCCTTCTTTCCAGGAGGGGCCAACCCAACACTTTGGCCTTATCAGCCCCCACAGATGCTGCTCTGTCTCTTCCTGCCAGTTCTGGCTCAGTGCGGTGTCTCCCAGGCCCACTGACTGTCGGTTGCCATAACGACATTGCGCACACGAGGGAGGCCTGGCGGAGCAGTGGTGGGGCCAGGTGGAGAGGAGGAGGTAGAACAGACAGCTGAGCCACACAGCGTCCCAGCCAGGATGACACTGAGGCAGGTGACCATAGGAAGTGAGGCAGGCGAGGATGGGGAGAAAGCGCAGCCCAGAACCATGACT
>PVKP010003795.1:0-26848 GCA_004027715.1 Plecturocebus donacophilus
GACCCGGGTGGCTCCTTCGCCGGGAATCTCCCAGTCTGTGGGCATTAAAAATTCGTCTGCAATTGCAGCATCCACTCGCTCTCTGCGCTTTCACTGGGAGCTACAATCCCGAGCTGCTGCTACGTGGCCATCTTGGATCTCTCTCCGCCCGGTGATGAAATTTTTTTCTGTTTCTTAGTTTTCCTTTGGCGGACGCCCGTTCCCCACAGAACCGGACCTTCCCGGGTTCGCTGTGCTTGCTATAAAACTCTCAGTCCTCAGCGCTTCCAATTGCTGTTTTCCTTGTGAGGATGGGACCAGCCGTGCCTGTCCGTCCCGTATACTCCGCACTGGGAAGCGGCCGCGCTGGGGCGCCGGCAAAACAGCCGCGCCGGCCAAAAGAGTCGCGCTGGTGACCCGTGTGTCTCCTCTGCCGGGAATCTCCCGGTCTGTGGGCAACAAAAATTCGTCGGAAAGTGTAGCATCCACTCGTTCTCCGCACTTTCACTGGGAGCTACATTCCTGAGCTGTTGCTAATCGGCCATCTTCGAGGCTGAACCATTCTAAGGACCTACTTCCATCTTCTCCTTTCCTTCCTTTTTTCATCTACTCCTCATATTTTCAAACACCACTCCCCCCGCACCCCCGTGCACATGCACACCTTTAAGACTGGGAACAAGCCAAGGTTTATAGAGAAATAGATACTTGTCAGGTGAAAAATATTACATTTCTATCTCCGGTCTTCAGACAGCCTACCCAGACTCAGCCCACCCTTCCTGAGGCCTGGGTATCATGCGCCACGACTCCAAATTTTAAATAACAATGACAATAACAATAACAATAGCTAATACTTACTGTGCTAGACATCTCATTATGGGCCAGATATTCATATGTCACTTTATTTAAACATCTTCCTTTACTACTCCTGACAATCCTATGAGGCAAGCACTATTATTGTCTCAATTTTAAGGATAAGGAAACTAATGTTGAGGGATGATAAATAACTTGTTCAAGGCCACCCAGACAGGAAGGAGCAAAGCCACATCAAGATTGATTTCACTAATCACAGAACCGAAGTGACTGAATATACTAAATGTATTTCTTCAAAGACTGTCTACCTTTCAACCTAGCAATCCCATTACTGGGTATATACCCAAATGAATATAAATCATTCTATCATAAAAACACATGTAGATGTATGTTCACTGCAGCACATTAATGATAGTAAAGACCAGGAATCAATCTAAATGTCCAGTGATAGGCTGGATAAAGAAAATGTGGTACATATACACCATAGTCCCAAATTACCCCAGCAGCGAGATCAGGTACTACATCAATGGCCTTGGGTGAGACTCTGAGATTTGCTGGCTGCAGGTGAGACTCATCACACAACCAGTGGTGATGGCTGTGGGATTAAACTCCTTCTGCTTGAAAAAAGCAGAGGGAAAAGTCGCCATCCACTGCATCCCAGTGCCCCCAGATGGTAGCCAGTGATATGCTGGACTAGCACGGAAGTACAAATGCCCAGCTTCTTCTCCATGAAGCAGGTCAAGCCCATTGTAGTTGACACTCTATTAACTTTCCCCTTGGAATCAGGCTGAGTGTGAGACATTACTTGAAACCCCTCTTTTTTTTTTTTTTTTGGTTTCTCCCCTTCCCAGTCTGGCTTCCTTTGCTCCTAAGAGCATTTCCTCAATAAATCTCTTGATTCCTTACCTCTAGGTTTTTCTAGGAAAACCTAACTTAAGAGAGAAACGAAAACATTCAGTGGCTTCAGACATGTGGAGTTGGGCTGCATTTTATAGCTCAATGATTTACTTTACCCATAGAAGATATCAAGAACATTCTCTGAGGTGAACTGAGTCACCTCATGATCATTCACAGATGCCACACCTTTCCTTCTAAGTATTCCACTACCTGTTTTCCTGTCACCCCTTATACCACCTTGAAGCTGTGCCAGACTCAGCTGGTCACTGTGGACAAAGATCCTGCAAACATCCCACTTTGCCCTAGACACAGGGCACTATAGCACAGCTTTGACACCCAGACTGTGAAAAATCAAGAATCACAATTGATCTCAACAAGAGCTATATTAGGAACAGTGATCTAAATTATCTAACCCAAACCTTGTGCCATGCATCTTTCTAATGGTTTATTACAGAGGAAAAACTCAGGTCCCAGGCATTTCCTTCTACTAAGCTCACAAAGATATGCTATTGGCCCCTGTAAAGCATGTTACATCAGGGCAGTATTAATACCAACACTATATAATTATAAAATAATTTCTCCTAAAAAGTGAAAGCTCTTTCCAGTATTGCATTCATTTGTGATTCAAATCTACTTAAGAGAACTTGCTATATGCTTTTTAGAGTTGGAAACCAAAGAGAAAAAAAAATGAATAACATATTCTTATTTTTATCCTTATCCAGCATGATAAGAAAGACCTGGAAGGTAAGTTTTATTTTATTTTATTTTTTCCATTTAGAGTTAGAATACCATAGTTGAGTTAGGATGGAAAAGTGAGCCACTGGCAAAGTCTGAATTCTTTCACGTGAAACAGAGTTGTTTGTTTGTTTGTTGTTGTTGTTGCTGTTGTTGATTTTGGCCACAATGTTTCCTCCCACCAAGTAGTTTTCACAATTTCACAGTGCTAATTTAAAATTTTATTCAATAAAAACATAAAATTTGCCATAATTGGTCGTCTTAGATAAGGTAGCAAAGGGCTTCAAATCTGAGTGAGCCAGCAATTTATTGTATGAATCTTGTTATAAATTATATGAAGATTATGAACTATGAATTTGAATTACTATATGAATTATATGAAGATTATGAATAATATTTCAATAGGCCACTTTTTATGCAAGACAAACCAATTAAGAAGCACGAACAGGCTGGGCATGGTGGCTCATGCCTGTAATCCCAGCCCTTTGGGAGGCAGAGGTGGGCAGATCACCTGAACTTGGGAGTTCCAGACCAGCCTGACAAATGCGGAGAAACTCCATCTCTACTAAAAATACAAAAATTAGCTGAGCATGGTGGCACACACCTGTAATCCCAGCTACTCTGGAGGCTGACACAGGAGAATCACTTGAACCCGGGAGGCAGAGGTTGCGGTGAGCCGACATTATGCCATTGCACTCCAGCCTGAGCAACAAGAGCAAAACTCCATCTCAAAAAAAAAAAAAGAAGAAGAAGAAGATGACGAAGAGGAAGAAGAGGAAGAAGCACGAACAATACAACTGAAAAGCATTCATGGATTACAGTGGTAACCAAATAAAATGACAGAGTAAGGCTTTGTAGTGATGGTACTCATGGTAAACATGAGCATTGAACAGTGTGGTAGTGCCAGGGTTAGTGGCACGGTTACGACCACAGTTTTGGAAAGCATGAAGTTGCATGTTTGAATCTCAGCTCTAACACTGTGGAGCTGTGTGCCTTTGAGCAAATTACTTCACCCCTGTGGGTGTCATTTCCCAGATCTGTAAAATGGGGCTCATAATACTGTTCATAGGGTCCAGGTATGGATTAAAGGTGATATGCATGTGTAATAAGATGGAGAAATATTTATTCACCAGGACTTCAGAAAATCTGAAGAAGATAGGCTGCTCTGATGGGGCTGTTTCTATCCCTATCCCACCCTCATTTCTAAGAGGAGCAGTTGAAAGGCTGAGGAACACTTCTCAAGAAATGCCTACTGTGGCAGCGTCAAGAGGGATAAATGCAGGCTTGGAGGGGTGGGAGGGGTGTCAGAAACGCTTTCTGAGGAAGACATATGAGATCATCTTTGCAACTTGGAGGTAATAAAAAACATATTGGAGAGGTCACAGAGAACAATAACCATAAACAATAATTGATAATTAGACTTCATCAAAATTAAGAACTTCTGCTCATTAAAGTATACCACTAAGAAAACTGATAAGACTACTAATCTAGCAAAGCACCTTTATCAGGATTTAACAAAGAATACTGTAAACAACCCTCAAAAATGAGCAAAAATTTGAATGAACACTTTATAAAATAACACATACAAATGACCAGTTAACTCATACAAGTATACTCAATGTCATTAAGTAATCAGAGAAATACATTTTTTTAACTCTAAGTTCAGGGGGACATGTGCAGGTTTATTATATAGGTAAACTTCTGTCATGGGGGTTTGTTGTACAGATTAGAGAAATGCAAATTAAAACCACAATAAGATACTGCTACAACACCCACCCACCAGAATGGCTAAAATAAAACATATGGACAACATCAAATGTTGACAAATATAAAATATAAAAATTATAGGATTTTTTATATAATTATAGGAATATAATTATATAAAATATAAATATTTTTTATATTTTGTAGGAATATAAAATAACATCCTCCTCATTTTGTAGGAAAATAAAATAACACAATCCTTTGGGAAAAGGTTTGGCAGTTTTAAAACTAAAGCTGAACATAGGCTAACCTATGACCTACCAATTTGACTTCATATCTACTTTCACCCAAAAATAAAAACGTATATTCACAAAAGACATGTACAAGAATTTCCACAGCAGCTTTATTTATAACAGCCAGAAACTGAGCATTGCCAAGGCATCCATCACCAAGAGAATGCAGAAGTAAACTGGAACAATGAAACATTGCTTAGCAATAAAAAGGAAAGAATTACTAGTGAATGCAACAATATGGGTGGATCTCAGAAACATGTTGAGCAAAAGCAGCTAAGACACACACTGTATGTTAAGAATTGTGAGCAGTCTGAGATTTTACCCTACTTTCAAGCTATACAGTCTACCTCCTTTTTATGAATGCTGGTAGAAGACATGAGACTCCTGGGTCAGAGAAAAATGACTTTATTACTCACAGCTATACTAGTAGCCAGAGTATCAGCATTTTTTTGAGCTGATTTCCCAAGCCCAGTTCCTATAGAGTGACATGAAGAGGGCCAGGTGATACCTGCACAGACAGTGAAGAGGATCCCTAAGCTTAGTGAACCTGAATCTTCTATAGTGCTCTTTGCTCCTGGGGGAGATACTATCTCTGTATTCCAAAGCCACTAGCTATACAACATTTTTGAAAAGAGAGTCTGGGAACAAAGGCTACAAGTGTCTCTGCTAGCGAGATGTACAGAAATGTGAGCAATCCATAAAGAACCATATCCCAACACTGTATAATTCCGCTTACATAAAATTCTAGAGGCAGCAAAGTCATTTATGGTAGGAAAAAAAATCAGAAGAGTGCTTTCCTCTGGTGGTGGTTAGAGGAGGCAGTGGTAGTAGGGAACTTTCTAATAGGCTTTCAGTTATATAGATGTATACATTTGTCAAAACTCAGTGAAAGTACACCTAAATTATGTGCGTTTCATTTTAAGTAAATTTTACATCACACAAAGAAAACAAAACAAATATTGAACTCGAGTTAACGATATGAATGCCAAGGTATTTAGAGGGGAAGCATAACATACCATCTGCAATTTACTTTGAAAGTGCCAAAAGTAAGCTGGATTCGTGGATTGAAAAAGGGATGAGCATTTTTTTGGATGAGTCTTTAGGGTTTTCTAGATATACAATAATATCATTGGCAAACAGCAACATTTTGACTTCCTTTTTTCCAGTTTGGATGCCCTTTATTACTTTCTCTTGTTTGATTGCTCTAACCAGGACTTCCAGCACTATGCTGACTAGATGTGGTGAAAGTGGACATCCTTGTCTTGTTCCAGTTCTCAGGGACAATGCTTTCAGCTTTTCCCCATTCAGTATGATGTTGGCTGTGGGTCTGTCATATACTGCTTTTATTATTTTGAGGTAAGTCCCTTATATGACTATTCTGTTGAAGGTTTTTATCATAAAGTGATGCTGAATTTTGGAAATTTTTTTCTGCATCTATTGAGATGATCATATGGTTTTTGTTTTTAATTCTGTCTATATCATATACCACATTTATTGACTTGTGTATAAAGACTTAAATCTAAGATTTGAAATCATAAAAATTCTAGAAGACAGAATTAGAAAAACTCTTCTAGACATTGGCTCAGGCAAAGACTTCATGACTAAGACCCCAAAAATAAATGCAACAACAACAAAGAATAAATAAGTTGGATCCAATTAAACTAAAAAACTTCTGCACATCATAAGAAATAATCAGCAGAATAAATCGACAACCCACAGAGTGGGAGAAAATATTAGCAAACTATGCATCTGACAAAGGACTAATAAGCAGAATCTAGAAGGACCTCAAATCAGCAAGAGAAAAACAAGTCATTCCGTTGAGAAGTAGGCAAAGGTTGATTCCATGTCTTTGCTATCGTGAATAGTGCTGCAATGAACATACGCATGATTAAGAAATTACGGTACACATACACCATGGAATACTATGCAGCCCTAAAAATAAACTAGATCATGTCCTTTGTAGGCACATAGATGGATCTGGAAGCCATTATCATCAGCAAACTAGCACAGAAACAGAAAACCAAACACCACATGTTCTCATTTATAAGTGGGAGCTGAACAGTGAGAACATGTGGACACAGGGAGGGGAGCAACACATGCTGGGGCCTGTTGCAGGATTGAGGGGAGGGAGAGCACCAGGATAAATAGCTATGCCTGTAGGGCTTAATACCTAAGGTGACAGGTTGATAGGTGCAGCAAACCACCATGACACACGTATACCCGTATAACAAACTTGCATGTTCTGCATACATATCTTGGAACTGAAATTAAATTTTTTAAAAGGTAAGCAAAGGACATGAATAGACAATTCTCAAAAGAAGACATACAGTCAACAAACATATGAAAAAATACTCAATATTGTAAACTATCAGGGAAATTCAAATTAAAACCACAATGAGATACTATCTTACTCCTGCAAGAATGGCCATAATTAAAAAGTCAGAAAACAATAACTGTTGGCATGGATGTGGTGAAAAGGGAACACTTTTACACTGCTGGTGGGAATGTAAACTAGTACAACCACTATGGAAAACAATGTGGAGATGCCTTAAAGAACTAAAAACAGAACAATCATTCCATCCAGCAATCCCATTACAGGGATTTACCCAGAGGAAGAGAAGTCATTGTATGAAAAAGACACTTCCACACACGTTTTCAGCAGTACAATTCGCAATTGCAAAAATATGGAACCAGCCTAAATGTCCATCAACCAATGAATGGATAAAGAAAATTTGGTACATATACACTATGAAATATTACTCAGCCATAAAAAGGAACAAAATGTCTTTTGCAGCAACCTGGGTAGAGTTGGAGGCCATTATGCTAGGTGAAGTAGCTGAGGATGGAAAACCAAATATTGTACCTTCTCACTTATAAATAGAAGCTAAGTTATGAGGATACAAAGGCATAAGAATGATAAAATGGGCTTTGGGACCTGAAGGAAAGGTTGAGAATGAGGAAAGGGATAAAGGACTATACGTTAGGTACAGTGTAAACTGCTTGGGTGATGGGTGCACCAAAATCTCAGAAATGACCACTAAAGACCTTACTATGTAACCAAAATCCTCCTGTACCCCCAAAACTATTAAAAGAAAAATAAAAATTATTTTAAAAAGGAATAATAGATAAGTAGCTATACATAAAGCAGGTATAGTAACATGTTAATGATAGAACCTAGATGGTGTGTATATAGATGTTCTATTTAAAGTTAACTTGCTGTTTGAAAGTTTTTATGACTAAATGTTGAAGATGACTGATAATTTTTTAAGCTTTCATATAGGCAAATTCTCCCCTCCACACATAAATATATGCATAAAATGAAAGGGTAAATGACACACTGTGGAAAATAAATACAACATATCCGATAGTTCAGCTATGAAAATTAAGAGTTCTCAGAAATAAAAAAAGAAAATTAATACATTAATACCAATTGAAAAATGAGCAAGAGTCATGAACAGGCAATTCACAAAAAATATATAAATTAATAATCTGTTACAAACAAAATAGGCAGTATCACTAGTAATCAAAGAGATGCAAACCAAAATATCGATAAGTTGCCATTTGTCATTTTTGCTACTTACTTGGCAAAGAAATTTTATATTCTAATACCCAGTGTTGATGTGGATATGAAGCTGATTTAACTGGCCAGACTGCATGAGTTTGAATCCTAGCTCTTTCACTTCCCAAGCTGACTGACCTTGGGTGAGGTACTTCATGTCACTGTGTTTCAATCTCCTCATATATAATACTGGAAAAATAATAGTATCTATTAAGCTAATACACTACATTTCAACTGTGTATTGGGCACAAATAGGGCAACAGTCCAAACCTTTCATTCCACTCCCCACTAAAAAAAACTCAGTATGTAGATTATTGGGCAGGTAAGAGCAGAGTATTAACAAGGTCTTTATCATGAACTCAATCACGGTGGGAAGGACTCTGTTCCGTGATTTAAAAAAAAAATCTCAAGTATTTTTTAGATAAATAAATAGCTAATTTGTCATATAAACATTACCTGGTTTTCTATAAACACATAGCTACTTAATTTTCTGAGTAGTCTAAATGTAAAACTAGTGATTATTTTTCCCCCAGAAATAAAGCATTTACTATAGCTAGCAGAAAGGAATGTACATCTTATAGATATTTTCACAAACTCATTTGAATTTTTGTTTACTTTTTTCCTTTAAAAACAAGATAGAACAAAATAAAATCATTTCGGCAAAAGGTTTTTCTACCACTGTGACAAGTTAGGAAAAATGCAATGAAGAAAAGAGAAGACACTTTAAAAGCTAGGTTTTCTTAAGTTTTAAATTTAGCAACATCTCAGAGCTGGAGCAATCCTGGAACCATTTTAGAATCACCTTTTCCCCTTCAATCATAGCAGTCTGGGATCATCAACGCCTGCACGTACAGGCTTTTTCTTCCCACTCGTCTCAGGGCTGGATATATACCAGGTTGCAGAACCTGAGCATCAACTCCCAGTTAAAATCATAGACATCTCCTCCCTTTCCTGCAAATGCCTCGATATTTTTAAAACACTGCTTTCAAGTACTCTTTCCCCTTTACTACTATTTGGTGACAAATTTCCTGTCACTTTTGATTTTTAAAATTGGTACACTCCAGTTAAAAAACGTCAGCCTAAATACTTGATTCAGCCTATGACTACTTCCCTGCTCATAGACTAGACTAGGGACTCACAGGACTTCCAGTAAGAAGGGGGCAATAAGTTACCTCTGATCTCTCTTCTATCCATCCAAGCCCAACTCCTCTGGGGCTGGGGTAGGAGCTGAACAGAAGGGCAGAATGTTCTTAGATAGGAGTGGCCAGTTGATGGTGGGAGTTGTCTCTGATATCTTTTCTGATTCACCAGCTGATGCTGGTAGGGGCTTGCATGGCTTTCTTGTGTGGGATTCATTTGCCTTCTGGGTCCCTTCATCAGCCAGGAAGACTCTCCATCCTCGGGACACTCTTGCCTCTCTATAACTCCTCCCCACCATTATTCTCTGCCTTCTAGGGGAGCCAGGAGAATCATAGCTTCTCCCTTTCATACCCTCCCAGTGCTCTGGAGAGCTCAATGGGGTAGGGGGTGGTATTGCCACCTTCTTCCCAACATCACATATTCCTGCTGGCACAGGCTGTTCCTCAGGCCTCTCTAGGCCACAAATGAATACCATTCTATGTTTGAAGCCCCCACGAGGGACCTTCACCCAGGTCTCTGGTGCAGGAGTCCCTATAGTTGCTGGCACCAGGGATTGGTTTCATTGAAGACAATTTTTTTCCAAGGACAACAGGGTGAAGGGATGGTTTCAGGATCAAACTTCCACCTCAAATCACCAGGCATTAGATTCTCATATGGAGCGTGCAACATAGATCTCTCGCATGTGCAGTTCAAAATAGGGTTCCAACCCCTAAGAGCATCTAATGCCGCCATTGATCTGAGAGGAAGCACAGCCCAGGTGGTAATGCTCACTTGCCTGGCCTGCTGCTCACCTCCTTCTGTGCAGCCAGGTTAGTAACAGGCCACGGATCAGTACCAGGGCACAGCCCAGAGGGTGGAGATGCCTGCCCTAGCAGCTCCTAAAGAGCTCTTCCTGGCCTCCCTCCTGACAGAGACTACAATGCATCTGTGGGTTGAGTGAAACACTGTATGTCAGTCTTCTCTTCTAGAAGGCAGGCACCCTCAGTATTGAAGAGTGATTTTCCAGGTGTCCCTCACCTCACTTGGTTCTGATGAAGAGAATGTTCCCTCTGTCCTCTCTCTCAGGAGTCTCCCCAGAGAGATAGTATTCATAGGTAGATTGTGTAGCTTTTTAGCTGATTGGAGAAAGTTCAGCTCCAGTCATGGATGGCTTACAGGATAATTAGCTCTTTTCATTTTGAGCTTTGGGTCTTCAGTGTACATCTGAATACTGAGAAAGGTCCCATTTTATATTACATGTGATGTGTATATTTCTTCCAGAAATTTGGATAAAAGAGTATATAAATATTAATGTCTATATTTTTTATCAATGCCAGAAGAATCAGATATTCAAAATGTTATCGGAGAAGTGGGTTATATCTTTACTGCAGATCAGGGTAAGCAGTATTATTATTAACTCTGAGCAAAGATAAAGATATTGAATCAGACATTTGGACCTCCCACTTCTGGTGGCATCAATTGTGAGATTTGCACTAACCAGCAGATGTAAAAAGTCAAGATCATGTAGGAAATCAATCAAGTAAGGCCTTAGAGAAAGGATAAGAAACTTGACCTGACCATCAGACAGTAGACTCCAAATTTATTTTGTTGACTTTGAGGGTATTTGAATAAAAGAACAGAAAATGAGGTAATTAAGGAGGGCTTTAATCCCTTTGGTTAGAAATGAACAATGACAGTAAATCTTTGGCTTCAGGCATCATTGGCAATGATGGGTGATATTCCCTAAGTGGCACAATTATTATCTTTTTTTAGTTAATAAAACTCCTTTTATTTTTCCTTTTCTATTTTATTTGGATTGAATCTTTTCAGAGCAATGATATGCTTCTTTACAGTCCTAAACAGAGTCTACTGATCACATTACACTCTCCTCAATTGTTCAAGGGTAATTATTAAAAATCCTAGTTGGTGTTCAAGAATTTAACACAGAAACACATTCAAAAGTAATTTGACAGGAGTAGGCTCTTTGCCCCAGACACTAAACAACCCTCAAATTGACTGTCTTTTGAATTTGTTAGAGACTTTTCTGAAATTTTACTTATAAGCAGTCAAGTGACTCTTCTCACTGCCACATATGGTTCTCCAGTCTTTATCATCTGGTGTTCCTGGTCTTTGGGCTTGGAAAGCAGATAACCATGTTCATTTGAACTACATGAAAACCAATAGTAAATAAGTTATGAGGGTAAGTCTGAGCAGATCTCCAAGGAACAAAGTGCATGATCTTCAACACATGTGATATTGAGATTTGCTGCTCAGGGACCATTTGTGGTTATATCTTGGTTCTTGGCTATGTTTGGGATGGGTGAGATTACAGGAAACCTGAGTTCCAAATACATAATGTTTAACCATAGTTGCTAAATAGAAAGTAAGGCATTACGGAGAAGGCACTGATTCTCATATCACTGGATCATTATTTCAATAAAAATCTATTAAGAGATGAAAGTAGTTGGTGCTTCTTTGAAAATGCCTTAATGTTACCAAGGAGTCAGTTACTCACTTACCTGGCCCATATTTTGAAATTAATTCCTAAGCTATTTATATTACTTAGGCTGTCCCTAGAGCCTCTCTTTAAAGGATGCTATTTCCAGCATGAGCTCAGTTGTTCAGGGAAGTATCCTGGGGTTTTCAGTTCAAAAAATCGAATTAGTGCATCTGGGCCGATTACCAAAAGCCATTAGAAGACTTTGGTTCCGTTTTTAACAGCTCCCTCCTCTCCTGCACTCCTCCTGCCTTAGAAGCTCGGATGTTCAACATGAGAGCTTTTTTTCTGAATTGCTTTTGGCACAGGCTGCAGGCAGGCAAGCATGCAGTTTGAAGATTGTCCAAAATTATAGTTACATGACAACATTGATCTTGGCTCCAGAAGTCAAATGGAGAGTTCCATTTTGGCACAAGACCTTTTCTTCTAACCCATGTCATACTTACTTATTTTTCAGGGCTTTTGATAACCTCATATCAATGTTAAAATGTGGATCCCAAAATAATTTCTTTAATGATGACCAAAGTCTTTATTAATTATATTTTCAGACTTCTTAAGAATTATCTTTCTAGATTTGCTATGACTGAATTATATCTCCCTCACCCCAAATTTATATGTTGAAATCCTAACTCTCAGCACCTCAGAATGTGATAGTATTTAGAGATAAGGTCTTTACAGAGATAATTAGGTCAAAGTGAGATCATTAAGATGGCCCTTATTTCAGTATAACTGGTATCTTTTTAAGAAAAGGAGATTAGGACAGACACAGAGAAAAGACTAAGTGAAGACACAGTGAGAAGATGGCTATCCACAAGCCTAGGAGAGAGGCCTCAGATGGAACCAACTTGCCGACACCTTGATCTTGGATGCAGCCTCCAGAACGGTGAGAAAATAAATTTCCTTCATTTAAGCCCCCCAGTCTGTGATACTTTGCAATGGCAGCCCTAGAAAACTAAGACAAAGTTTCACTGGCTAAAAATCCACATCACAAACCAAAGAGGTATAAGAAAACTCATAACCATATACAGGAACAATGGTACCATGGGAAGTATTGAGCTAAATTTGGAGAGTATCTTTTTGCTCTGTAACTAGACCTGTTTAGACATCTGCCGTGTGTATAATTTGGAGCCACCTATGACTGGTCTCCAATAAATAGTTTCTCTTTGAATACTGGTGTTCTTTGTCCTGTTCCAAACAGAAAACATTTTTCTCACTCTGAAGATTTTTCTCATCTTTTAGAGTGGATGAGCTCTTTTGAATTACAAGCTTCATGTCCTTAGTGAGTCCTCCACAGTCTGTGCATCAGCAGAGCTAACACTCTCCCTCTCCCGTATCAGCTAATTAGCCTCTCTGCCTGCCACCTCCTGTGCCCTTTATTCTCCTATCAAAAGGAGAGACCCTCCTGCAAGACATACACAGAAGCAAGCGCTGCTTTTCAATCCCGCGTGGTTTACCTCCTTTACTAGTCTTACCTTAGTCTACCAGGAACTAATGAGCTATTAGTGATAGATTCCTTTATCTGCAAAAAGAAAAACATTCCTCAATGTACTAAAATGTCATTTCTGAAGAATATAGACAAGAGAACTCTGAGAAAAAAAATTTTTCAACATATATGAAGACTGAAGCAGCTGTGCATTCAGGTTAAAATTGTGGTACTGGAAGATGAATTGTCACACTGCGAGACTGTGGAATCATCAATATGGACTTGCTTCCCAAGAAGGGTAGTTCTCCATTTCAGGTGCACATTACACTTTCCTGAGGAATGTTTAGAGAATTCTGATAGTATCATTTGCAAAGAGTCTGAGTTAATTAGTGTCGAGTAAAGCCCATTCCTTGGTATTTCAAAAATATACTAGGAATTAAAAGGATGGGTTAGGTTACTAATGAGGAATAAGAGAGAAAACAAAAAAGGGAGAGACAGACGTCATGAGAGAGAGAGACTGAGAGATAGAGGAAAAAACCATATTGGTTAATTTTTTGTTCCTAACTACTACATACAAACATGTAGGACCTAATGTTTCCTTTGCTAGTAAAATTTGAAATAAATTAGGTTTGATTGCAGCTAAGAGCATCATATTAAGACCTTGGAAAAACAACTCAAATTGTTGCATTGTAGAATGGATGTTATCTTTAACTATGGCATCACCAGAAGGCAGCTTTATAAATTATAGGGTGCAATGGGTTATTTTGATGAGATTATAGGTTCTTTATATTGCTTACTCAAACAGGGATAATAACAGAACATGACCACATATGTTTATAGTTTCTATTGGAAAAGACCTTAAAGATTATCTGGATGAAATGAACAATTATTGCATCTCCAAGGTATGTTTTCTTTATAATGAAGTTGTAACCATCTCTTATCTGAGCAACCATATTTAGACATCAAGGCGAGAACGATTCCACCTAAATGTAACCAGTGGTCTACTATCTAACAGCAGTCAAGCTTCCTCTGCTATTCTTCCTACTGGATCATACTCATTTCTTTATCTTGGGTTCCTTGAGTGACAAATACTTGAAAATTCAAGCCAGATTGGGCATTGTCAGAAAGGGCTCCTCATTATTTACCATTATAATTTCTGTCATTTACAATTCTAACAGGGGATTAAGCTGGTTAAAACAGTGCTGTGGCGATGTGATGGTTAGTACTAGAGAAAGTAACCATGCCTGAGATGATGTAAAAGTTACTGTGTACCTATTATTTGTTAGGCAACTGCAATAAGAACTCTCTTTATAAAGATATTGAATGAAAACACATCATCAAGAAAACTGTAGTTTTTCTCTATCTCCTCCTTCTCCACTAAAATATCCTGTAAGTGGTTCAAATTCAGCATTCCTCAAAATGAACTAATTTCTCCTCACTTGAAGTTGGTGACTTTTCCTAAATTCTTGACTTCAGTTCACAGCATTCTCCTGCAATTGAGTTAGAAAGCCCCACTCCACCCTCAACTCCTCTCTCTCCTACCCCCAGGCCATTCACCCTGTCCAGCCAAGTAGACCTCCGAATTTCTTTTGGAGTCTATCCCACCTTTTAGCTCATTGTTGCTGGCTTAATTCAAGTCCACACCATTACCTGGAGAATTCCAAAAGATGCCCCAGAAAGAGCCATCTGAAATGCTAAACAGCTTTCTGGAAGGAGGCAGCTATTAAAACAACAGCAACAGATAACAGAGCAGCAAGAACAAACAACCCCTGCTCTCGGTCTCACTGTCCTCCCCACCCTAGAAGCCATTTTTTAACGTTAACAGAGGTGTCCTTTGAAAATAAAAGTTGAATATATCATTCCTTTGCTTAAGAGCTTTCGTTGGCTACCTATTGTTTTAAAGATACAGCTCAAATTTTTTTTTTTTAGCATTTAACCACTTTGTCTTTGCCCAAACTAAATGAGTTCATTTTCTTCTCCTCAAACAAACCATGCTCTCTGCCACCTCTAAATCTCTGCACACTCCCTCTTTATAGAATATTCTTTCATACTTCCACCTCTGCTTCTAAACCCCTTCTCTACCTCAATTTTTAAGCCTAAAACCACATATAACCACTTGGCCAAGTCAGTATCTCATGGAATGAGTTAGCTGCTCTTTCCTGTCAATGGCCCTAACACTTTGTACCAATCCCCATTGTAAGTTATTTGGCAAAAACTATTGAGCACCTACTGTATGCTATGAACTATGAAGACAGTACAAAAAAAAAAAGGTAATGTCTATGTTCTCATGTTCTCATAGCACTGATATTATCATGGGGAACATAGTTAATAAATCAGCAAAAAGAGCACTACCCTTGGTGAGATAGGACAAAAATTCAACTGGGATAGATTGAGGAGAGAATAGATAAGAAAGTAGTGGCAGCTTAGCACATGTTGAGATTTCCATTTATTTTCATGTTTTTCTTGTCCTCTGTACAGCAGTCGCCAATCTTTTTGGCACCAGGGACTGGTTTCGTGAAAGAGATTTTTTTCCACGGATGTGGGGGTGTTTGGGGGGTGGTGATGGGGGATAGTTTTGGAATGATTCAAGCACATTACATTTATTGTGCACTTTATTTCTCTTGTTACATTGTAATATATAAAAACATAATTATACAAGTCACCATAATGTAGAATCAGTGGGAGCCCTGGGATTGCTTTACTGGAACTACATGGTCCCATTTGGAGGTGATGGGAGACACTGACAGACCATCAGTCATTAGATTCTCACAAGGAGTGCACAATCTAGATCCCTGGCATGCACAGTTCACAATAGGGTTCATGCTCCTATGACACTCTAATGCCACCACTGATCTGACAGGAAGGGGAGCTCAGGTAGTAATGCAAGCAATGAGGACAGCTCTAAATACAGAAGAAGTTTGCTTGATTGCCTGCTGCTCACCTCCTGCTGTGCAGCCCAGAACGTAACAGTGTGGGTACATAACAGTCCAAAGCACGGGTCTCCAACCCTGGGTGAGATGGTATTGGCTTGTAGCCCAAGGGTTGGTGACCCCTGCTCTAAACCATGAGCTACAAAACATGAAGTAATGACAGTTATTAATATAAATGAGGTCATGGCACAATGTATGGCCTGTAGGAAGTAATCGACGAATGTTGGATAAAGAAAAAAAGAAAGGAAGGGAGAGAGGGAGGGGAGGAAATGAAAAGAAGAAACCTCATGCTCACTTTCTGCCAGCCAGCTTTTGGGAAACATAGCAAACAAAAGGCAGAAACTTGAAATGCTAGTAAGCATATCATATACTATAATAGACTGAAACTTAATTTCTTTTTATACATTGAAGGTTAAAGGAAACTGTAGTCTGCAACCAAGTTAGAAGTTCAAGAGTAGTAAAGGATTTTATAGATGTTACAGAATTATATGTGCCATTTAAGAAAATTAAGAACATGAGTGCTGTCTATATACTAGCATGTGAATAAATCAACAGAATAACTGAAGCTTATATTGGTTACACAAAAGTAATATTAACTGCAATTATGTATGTGAACTTCTGACCTTTTATGTTTAATTATCTTACAGCAAAATAATTTTTATGTATATAACATTATATTTAAAAGATTATATTTATTTATTACATCTTCTAACTAATACTTATTTAGTGACTGCCATTTAAAGATATTCAGCTGGGCTCTGTTAGGGAACATGAAAAAGCTCAGAAAATAAGGCCCTTCCCTTAAAAAGTTACACTGAAATAGGAGAGATGAGATACTTACATAACATGTAAGTTACACATCAAATGTGACAGGTTCTTTATTAGAGAAACAATGCTATGAGGGTGGAGAGCCTTACAGAGGAGGTCTCACTGAGATCAGTCTTGAAGGATGTGATAGAAGAGGGTGGGGAGAAAAGACATTCTAGAGTGAATAAAATTAGATGTGGAACATGATAGTGTGTGTCCAGGAAACTGGAGAGTGTCACCTGATAGAAAAACATAACATACAAAAAGGTGAAACAGGAGGTAAGCGTGGAAAACTAGATTGTGATGAGATCATGATAGCTAAGTAGAAAATTTACATTTTATTCACTTCCATGTAAAAATTTCCAGAAAAGTTTCAACAGACTCTATTTCAAATTCTCTCTATTGCATTCAATAGGTTTTTTTTTTTTTTCATTCCCAATCAAAGCCCCTAGTATGACGAAGTTCTACCATGGAAGGATTTCTAAGGTTCAGCTCATATGTGGTAAATTCATTTTGTTTTCACTCAGTAAAGGGTCAACCAGCCCTTTGATGGTCTCAATGTTGAACTGCTATTAACTTGTGTTATATGTGGATGGCAGTGCCCCTTAAAAATGGCCATGTATTTACTTCTATATCTAATTGTCTATTGATTTTTAATTTATAATACTTTTATCTTCCAAGAGAGGTTTTGAGACAGTTTATCACTTTTTGTTTGAAAAATCAGGCTTGTCTGTCAATTACTGATTTTAGTTTACCACTTAATCAGACAAAGTTCCCTGCTCTAAGGAATTAATTTACATTTTCTATTTCAAGAGATTCTCTGGCACCCTCCCGTGGTGAGGGATCAATCAGTTTCTTTTTGCTCATACCTGACACCAAGAAGGAGATAGAATTTAACTGAAAAACTCTTACTTATAATCCACAAGGCTAAGTAACGGGCCTGTAGTATACAGGAGCTACTCATTTTTAATATTATTTGTGCAAATTTCCACCTACAGGTGGAGCCAGTGTCCTAAAAAGTCACTGAAATGTAGACAAGTCTGTTGAGATCAGTGCTTCCAGAAGAATCCATTACCCATACAACTGTATCACACCATTTTTGATAAATACCTATTTGAATACTCTAAACTTAACGAAAATATGAAAATCCTATGTTTCATTATTCCAGTAACTATTTTATTAGTTAAAACTTTCATCATCAAGTATGAGAGCTAGTTTTGATTCTTAAACAGTAGATTATTTCAAGAAAACAAATGCAGGCAGTTCTACAGTACTTTCCATTTTCTGTTTAACTCTATTTTACAATCAGTGTACTTCTCTTTAAAGAGCTAAATTTACCAGATGAGTTGGGAATTAAGACAAGGTTTATGTAAGGGCAGTATTTTCCAAAAATACAGTATTATTTGTCCCTTAACATTTTTATTCTTATTCTGTGAAGGTTCTACTCCTACTCAGCACAGTTGGTTAGATCCCCAATCAGAATTTGAGCACAGATCAGATGTATATATTTTTCCAAGAATTCTAAATCGGTTATATTTATGATGCTTGAACCTAGTGTCAAACTTCAGAGGTGAAAACATTTCACCCAGTTCAACTGCTTCATTTATTAAAATTCCTTCAGAAAACTGTAAATTATAACATGGACTTAGAAAAGTAAATGAACTAAAGACACATAATCCAGTCATTCATAACAAAGTGGACAGCATATAACCACTTTCCATGTTGAGAAATAGAACACTGGGAGTATCAACTGAGATGATCCCTTCATGCCCTCTTCAGATCCTACCTCCACCTCCAAGTATAATTGCATTGACCACCAAAGAATGGATCCTTAAATTCTATTGACTAGCTTTGCTTCATTGTTTTTTGTCCTTTATATAAACAGGATCATATACTATATTTTGTGTACCTTACTTTTTTCATTTTACATAATGTTTGTGAGACTCATATAAACATTTTCTGCAGCTCTAATGCACTCATTTTTTATTGCAGAACATTATTTCTTTGTATGACTATGTGTAGGAGATTGGTCAGAATGGTGGGAGAAATTTTAGAAAATGCAAATCTTCTTGGAAGGCCAGAAGGTTTTCCAAAAGGTTTATGGCTGAAGGTAGCCTAATCCTTTTACCGTGAGCTAATAGCATAGAGCAGATAATAAGGGAATGTAGAGGAGTTTATCTAAATGGCTTGTTTACCAAAGCCAATCTTTGATCTTCCTCAGGTGCATGACTACTGTCTATTTGGAGGGTTGGCAGTGTTCATTTCCCTCTAATGGTGTTTACTTGAGACCTTTGTCATTTAATCTGTACTAAATAAAGGCAAACATCACAGGTTTAGGGAGGACACTGCTGACTTTGGCAGAGGGCCCCTGGGTGCACTAACTGGCAAGCCTGTGTTGTATGTTTTTCATCCATTGCTCTGTTGAGTCTGCTGGTCAGACTCAACACTATACCTTTGTTAATTACATATTTTCATGTTAATGGAAACTTAGTTTTTCCAGTTTGTAACCATTCAAACTAATGTTGAGAGTTTGACAGGGATTTCACAGAATTTATCCATCGGTTTGGAGATAACTGACATCTGTATGCTCCTGAGTTTTCCAATCTGTGAACATATCTCTCCACTTATTTCTGTCTTGTTTAATTTCTCTCAAAAATATTTTATAGTTTTCTGTATAGAGGTCTTACACGTAATCTGCTGCATTTATTCTTGATTTGCTATGCCACTGCAGATGGCATTTAAATTTTTAAATTTTCTGCTTATTGCTGACATAGAATTACATGACCTAATTATATATTTCTAACATAGTAGCCTTGATAAATGCTTGTATTAATTTACTCCTCTGTAAGTTTTTTTGGATTTTCTATGTACAAAATATTATCATGTAGACATAATGAGGATTGTTTTTTCTTTCCAATTTATATATTTAAAATTTTCCTTTTCTTTTCTCATTGCACTGACTAGGACCTCTAACACAACGTAAATAGAAATGGTAATAAAGATATTCTTGTCTAATTCTCAATCTCAGGGTAGAAAGCAAACTTTAAATATTTCACTATTACTATAATGTTTGCTCTATGTTTTTTTTGTACAGTATTTAACTGTTTATGAGGCTTTCATTTCCTATTTCAATTTTTTTTTAAATCATGAATAGATGTTGAATTTTATCAAATAAACTAAATTTAGTTTATTTTAAGAGAGTTTATACTCTCTTAGTATTTCTACACTTTAAAAAAATATAAGGCCTGGACAATTTTACTGGTAAGTTTTATCAATCTTTAAGAAATAGGTACTCTGTATCTTATATAAGCTGTTTAGGAAACACCAAAAAAGGGGAAGCTATCCACAATATTTTCTGAGACTTGTGTAAAAGTGATACCAAAACTAATCAAGGCTGGCATGACGAAAGGAAAGTATATCCCAATACCATTCTGAAAGATGTATGTAAAAGTTCTAAATATAATTTTAAAACATTAAACTAAAGTATTAGTTATATACTTTACATATCTAATATCAAATATCTTCTTGATAGATGCAGAAAAAGTATTAAATAAAATTCATTTCTCATTTGTGATAACATATTTAAAAAATTGTTAACCAACAAGGAACAAAATAAAATTTCTTAACTTTATAATGGTATATATATAAAAACTAACAACAATTCACTAGTTTAATAAGGAAAGTTTAGATGCATTTTCATCAATATCAAGAATGAGGCAAGCATAGTGTGTATCTCACTCTTTAACACTATACTGTTGGTCTTATCCAATGAAATAAGATAAGGAAAAGAAAGAGAGGAATAAGAATTGGGGAAAAAACAAAGTAGATGCCTTTATTTGTGAATGCCATAGAATATTTCAAAGAATCTACAAATAATTAAAATTAATGAGAATTTAGCAAAATTTCTAGTTATAAAATTAAAGAAAATTAATACCTCTATGCTAAAATAAAAAATATGAAACAATTCCCAGATCCTTCTAAATTTCTTTGTGCCCCTTTATAGTCAACCTCTTCTGCAACATTTAGTCCCAGGAAATGACTGATTTGCTTTCTGACCTATAATTTTTTTCTTTTTCCTAAAAGTCATATAAGTGATATCCTACAGTAGTCTTTTGAGTCTGTCTTCTTTAACTTAGCATAATGCATTTGCAACTCATCCATGTTGTTGCCTATGATAGTTCATTCATTTTTATTGCTGAGCAGTATTCTACTACAGTTTATCTATTTACCTGTTAAAGGACATTGGGATATTTCTAGTTTTGTCAATCATGAATAAAGATGCTACAAATATTTATGCACAAGCTTTGAAGTGAGCACACATCTTCATATCTCTTGGGTAAAATTTAGAGGTGGGATAGGTGATAAACTTTTCAAAAGTGACTGCATCATTTGGCATTCCCATCAGCAACATATGACAATTCCAGGTACCCTACATCTTCACCAGGACTTGGTATTGTGAGTCTTTTTTATTTTAGCCATTTTAATAGGTGTGCAGTAGTGGCCACTGTGGTTTTAATTTGTAGTTCTCTAATGACTAATAATGTTGGTTTATAATTTTCTTTTCTTGTAATGTCTTTGGTTTTTGTGTCAGAGTGATGCTGGCATCACAGAACAAATTGGAAAGTGTTCCCTTCTTTTTTGTTTTCTGGAGGAGATTATGTAGAATTGCTATTATTCATTCCTTAAATAATTGATATATTTTGCCAGTGAAGTAATGTGAACCTGAAAGTTTTTAACTACTTTAACATATATAAGACAATTTATATTTTCTGTTTCTTTTGCCATGAGCTTTGATATCTTTCCATAAATTTGTCTATTTCATCTATATTATCAAATTTACTAGCATAGCTTGCTTTTAATATTCTTTTCTTACTTGTTTCATGTCTCAGGCTCTACAATAATGTGCCCCTGTTAACTGCTGATACTAATAATTTTTTCAGAAGATATATTCCAAATTTATTTTATTTTCACTTTATTTTCAACTTTTAGAATCAGGATATACAATGTGCATGTTTGATACAAAGATATCTTTCATGATGCTGAGATTTAAAGTACGAATGAATCTGTCACCTAGGCACTGAGCATAGTATCCAATAGGTAGTTTTTTCCAATCTTTATCCCTCTCCCTTTCTTCCCCTCTTTGTATTTCCTAGTGTCTATTGTTCCCATTTTCATGACCATGTGTTACGACCATGTGGTTTATGAGAAATGTTTAGCTCCCACTTGTGAGTGAGAACATGTGATATTCTTTTTTTTTTTTTTTTTTAGTTTCTTAAGGTAAAAACTTAGATAATTGATTTGAGGCTTTTATTATTTTCTAATAAAATACAAAAATTAACTCAAGATGGATTAAACACTTAAATGTAAAATCTAAAACCATAACAATCCTAGAAGAAAACCTAGACAATGCCATTCAGGACACAGGCATGGGCAAAGACTTCATGACTAAAACCCAAAAGGCAATTGCAACAAAAGCCAAAAATGACAAATGGGATCTAATTAAACTAAAGAGTTTATGCACAGCACAAGAAACTAGCATCAGAGTGAACAGGCAACCTACAGAATGGGAAAAAAATTTTGCAATTTATCCATCTGACAAAGGTCTAATATCCAGAGTCTACAAGGAGCTTAAACAAATTTACAAGAAAAAAACAACCCCATCAAAAAGTGGGCAAAGGATATGAATAGACACTTCTCCAAAGAAGACATTTATGTGGCCAACAAACATATGAAAAAAAGCTCAACATCTCTGGTCATTAGAGAAATGCAAATCAAAACCACAATGAGATACTATCTCACACCAGTCAGAATGTCAGCCATTAAAATGTCAGGAAACAACAGATGCTAGCAAGGCTATGGAGAAATAGGAATGCTTTTACACTGTTGGTGAGAGTGTAAATTAGTTCAACCACTGCAGACGACAGTGTGGTGATTCCTCAAGGATCTAGAACTAGAAACACCACTTGCCCCAGTAATCCCATTACTGGTATATACCCAAAGGATAATAAATCATTCTACTACAAAGACACATGCACAAATATGTTTATTGCAGCTCTATTTACAAAAGCAAAGACTTGGAACCAACCCAAATATCCATCAATAACAGACTGGATAAAGAAAATGTGGCATATATACACTATGGAATACTATACAGTCATAAAAAAATGAGTTCACATCCTTTGCAGGGACATGGATGAAGCTGGAAGCCATCATTCTTCGCAAACTAACACAGAAACAGAAAACCAAACACTGCATGTTCTCACTCATAAGTAGGTGTTGAACAATGAGAACACATGGACACAGGGAGGGGAACATCACACACCGGGGCCTGTCAGAGGGTGGGGGGACAATGGGAGGGAGAACATTAGAACAAATACCTAATGCATGCAAGACTTAAAACCTAGATGATAGGTTGACAGGTGCAGCAAACCACCTGTCAACCCATATATACCTATGTAACAAACCTGCCTGTTCTGCTCATGTATCCCAGAACTTAATGTAAAATATTTTATGATATAAACTGCTCTCTAAGTAGGTTTTAGATTCATCCTACAAATTTTGATATGTTGTATTTTTATTTTCATTCAATTCAAAATATTTCTAAATTCTCTTATGACTTCTTTGATACATTGGTCATTTATAAGTGTGCTATATAATTCTAAAGACTTAGGAATTTTTCAAATGTCTTTTTGTTATTAATTTCTATTTTAACTGACTTATGGGCAAAGAGCATAGTTAGAATAATTTTAAACAAATTTTTAAAATTTATTAAGGTTGGTTTAATGGCCCAGAATATGATTTTTATAGAACATTTTAAAAATTCACGGCCTGGCACAGTGGCTCATGCCTGTAATCTCAGCACTTTGGGAAGCCAAGGTGGGCAGATTGCTTTGAACTCAGGAGTTCAAGATAAACCTGGACAATATGGCAAAGCCGCATCTCTACAAAAAATACAAAAATTAGCCAAGCATATTGACGTGCACCTGTAGTCCCAGCTACTTGGAAGGCTGAAGCTGGAGAACTGCTTGAGCCCAGGAAGCAGAGGTTGCAGTGAACTGTGATTGTGCCACTGCATGCCAGCCTGGGTGAGAGAATGAGAGTTTGTTTCAAGTAAAAAAGAAAGAAAGAAAGTTCATGTAAACAAAATATTTGTTAAAATCCATTGCAGAATAAGTTAACAGTATGACATTTTCTTCTTATTCTTTTCACTGTGCTCCTATAAATACAGACATAGATGTGTATGTATACATATAGATACACACAGTTACAAATAGATATAGATATATCTATTTGTAACATATAGATACACACAGTTACATATGGAGAATACATATAGATACACACAGTTACAAATGGAGAATCACAGTGTACAATGACTTTGTAATCTACTTTTTGCCTGTAAAGGTAGGATAAATTAGTGCTTAAGATATGAGGCCTGAAAAAACACTGCTTGGGTCCAAATCCAGATTTCACCATTTACTGGCTCCATGATTTGGAGGAAGATTCTCAAATTGTGCTTCAGTTCTTCACATGTAAAATGGGGATAATAATAATAGCACCTATCTCATAGAGATTCTTAGAAGAATTGAATTAATATAAACTACTTAGAACACCACTGGACATCTTCTTAGATTATATAAGTGTCCACTAGTTTCCATGATTGCTTTCTCCTATCATGGCTGCAGTATAAGGCTACATCATAATTTATTTAGATCATATCCTAGTAATGAGCATTTAGATTATTTTCAGTATTTGCAATTACAAACTCACTGTGATAAAGATCCTTGTTAGGGCATACTTATGATTATATTCTCCCTTAGGATGAATTCATAGAAGTACAATTGCTATTATAAAGAATAGTCCTATTTTAAAAGGTTCTTAATGCTTTTGCCCAAGTCCCCAGAGAAGGTCTTTGGTTTTATGTTTTAATTCATTTACCATCCCACTACTATATAACAAAGTGTGAAAACATAACATTTTAGAAAGCATTTTTCAAAGTCTTACAAGATATATTCTTGTTGAGGTTCAAGCAGATAATGGAATTAGAACACAAATTAATAGGTTAAGTTTCAAAGAGCTACCCTGAGAAAGAATTTTATTCCAGCACACAGAGCATAAATATATTACTTTTTTTTATTTTATTATTTTTTTTAAGACAGAGTCTTGCTCTGTTGCTCAGGCTGGAGTGCACTCTCATGATCCCGGCTCACTGCAACCTCTACCTCCTGGGTTTAAGTGATTCTCCTGACTCAGCTTCCAGCATAGCTGGGACCACAGGTGCCTGACCAATTTTTGTATTTTTAGTAGAGAAGGGGTTTTGCCATGTTGGCAAAGCTGGTCTCAAATTACTGACCTCAGGTGATCCGCCGCTTCGGCCACCTAATGTGCTGGGATTATAGTCATGAGCCACGCAGTTGGCCATGAACATATTACTTTTATAAATGAATCTCAGAAGAATGACAGCAGATGCTAACCAAAAAAGGAGAATGTGCTGTTTCATTGAGCAAGTTAAGTTGTATTAATTAAATCTGGAAAATAATTAACTGATTAAGGGAAATTGTATTTAAGGAATTTATAGCTCTTTTAAGTAACATATAAGTCTGCCTTCTGTGGGAATAGACCATATAGACCTTTTATGAAATGAAAATGTTTAGTAGCATATAGAGTTCATAAAAATAGAAATTTTATAAAGAAGAATGTTATTTCCAATCATGAATATTTAGCTCTCTGATTTGATAGAGAAATGCACTTGATACATAAAAACAAAAAATAGAGGATTTAGGGACAATTTCTTTTATGTTATAGGACTTAAATCTTTAATGGTAATGTATAGAAAGGTGATGAATATGTCACAAAGAGGCCTCCAAACTTTTATCTTAACATTTTTTCATATTAGACCCCATTTCCTCATGTGAATAGCAAATGTTCAAGAAAACTCTGCTTAGCAAGTAAATACAACCAAACCCAAGAATCCCTTACATGCAAGACTTTCTAGTCACCAAGAAGTGTGGCTCATGAAACCAAGCCAGACATTCCCACTTACTAAGCCTGGCCTCAAAGGTAAACAGCTTAAGGCTTTCCTCTTTCAAATCAAGATTTTCCATAGGATAAATTTAATCATACCAAATGAACAATCTCTCCAGGGAAGCCATCTTATCTTAAGAAAACTACAGCAAAATAAAAAGGCATCCCTCTTTTGGGAGAAAGAATTGAAGAAATTCTATTTCCTTATAGTAAACAAGCCAACTAATAGAGAACAAGCTGATCGACTTTAAGGACACAGAAACCCAGGGAGCTAGAAAAATGAGGTCCACATAATTGTATTCATTTAAAAAGTCTCTAAAAGGAATTACAATTTCTTCTAAAATATAAATTCCAAGGTTAACTTTCCTTTGAGTTGAGAGTCCATGGGACTTCTGTGCAAAATTTAAGGTCTAATTTCACAGGATAACTGATTTACTACAGTAATCTTCACTTATCTGCAGAGGACACATTCCAAGATCACCAGTGGATGCCTAAAATCAGAGACAGTACAAAACCCTACAGGTACTATATTGTTTCCTATACAATGTTGCTTAATAATGAGGATACTTTCTGAGAAATGCATAGTTAGGTGATTTTGTCATTGTGTCATCATACATCATAGAGTGTACTTACACAAATCTAGATGTATAGCCTACTACATACCTAGGCTATATGGTATAACCTGTTGCTCCTAGGCTAAAAACCCCAACAACATGTTCCTGTACTAAATACTATTTGCAATTGTAACACACTGGTCACTACTTGTGTATCTAAACATAGCTAAACATTAAAAAGTACAGTATAAAAGATGGAAAATGGTACACCTGTATAGGGCACTTATCATGAATAAAGTTTACAGGGCTAAAAGTTGCTCTACGCCAGTGACCAATTGGTAACTGGATGTAAGGCCGGTTGCCTTGCTGGGAGCTCGGACGCACCCCCCCCCTTTTTCCTTTTACAAGCCCTGAGCAAGCTCAGATGTGCCCCGAGCAAGCTCAGACATGTTCGGGCATGTTCCCTTCTCCCTTGCTCGCACAGCCTGGTTTTCTCTTAAAGAGCCCAGTATGCAAA
>PVKP010003795.1:26948-104447 GCA_004027715.1 Plecturocebus donacophilus
CCAATAGCAGGCAAGTAATTCCAACCAACAACAAGCCAAGTCCTAGGTCAAGGCTTGTAACTTACCCAATAGCAGTCTTGCTCTCCCACAACCAATCAAGCTGTTTCACTCCCTATAAAAACCCCCGGTCTAAAAATAGACTTTCTAAAAATAGCCCAAGTCACTCCCTATAAAACCCCCTGTCTGAGAGAAGTCAGTGCGACTTCTCTGGCCCCTCCTGTCTGGACCGCAGAACCTCACCCGGGAGCCTGAATAAATTCCCTTGTATTGGATTATCTTGGTGCTGGCCTCAGTTTCTTCGCTTTATCCTCGGAAACAAACCTCACACTGGATATGAAGTCCTAGGACATTGCTGTATACTACTGTACATTTTATAAACACTGTACACTTAAGCTATACTCAATTTATATTTTAAAAATTCTTTCCTCAATAATAAATTAACCTTAGTTTGTAACTGTTTTTTTTACTTTATAAACTTAAATTTGAAACAAAATTTGACTCTTTTATAATATTTATCTTAAAACACACACTGTATACCTGTACAAAAATATTTTCATGCCAGACATGGTGGTTCATGCCTGTAATCCCAACACTTTGGTAGGCCGACGTGGGTGGATCGCTTGAGCCCGGGAGTTTGAGACCAACTTGGGCAACATGGCAAAACTCCATCTCTACAAGGAATTCAAGAATTAGCTAGGCATAAAGGTGCACATCTGTAGTCCTAGCGACTCAGGAGGCCGAGGTAAGAGGATTACCTGAGCCTAGGGAGGTGGAGGCTGCAGTGAGCCAAGATCATATCATTGCACTTAAGCCTAGGTGACAGACTGAGACCCTGTCTCAAAAAAACAACCCCAAAAAACAAACAAAATCTTCTTTATATCCTTATTCCATATATTTTTTCTAGTTTAAATTTGTTTTTGTTTCCCTTTTTTTATACATATAAAGACAGGGTCTCACTATGTTGCCCAGGTTGGTCTCAAACTCCTGGGTTTAAGCAGTACTCCCACTTTGGCATCCCAGAGTGCTGGGATTATAGGTGTAAGCCACCATACCTGGCCTATTTTATAAAAACTTTTTACATTTTTGTTATTGTTGTTGCTAACCACTAAGACACATACTTTAGCCTAGACCTACAGGGTCAAGATGATCAATATCACTGTCTTCCACCACCACATCTTGTTGCACTGGAAGGTTATCAGAGCAGTAACATGCATGGAGCTGTCAAGTCCTGTGGTAACAATGCTTTCTTCTGAAATACCTCCTGAAAGAGCTACCTGAGGCTGTTTTACAGTTAAACTGTTTTCTAGAAATAAGTAGAAGTAGTACACTCTAAAATAATGATTAAAAGTATAGTTATAATAAAAACATAAACTGGTGACATAGTCAATTATTATCAAGTATTATATATACCATGGATGATTACGTATATTTTTATACAGCTGGCAGCGTAGTGGATTGATTTACACCGGCATCACCATAAACACATGAGTAATACATTGTGCCATGATGTCACTAAGCAATTTTTCAGCTTTACTATAATTTCATGGGACCGCTGTTGTATATGTGGTCAGTCATTGACCTAAATGTAATTATGTGGCACATGGTTGTATCAACATACCTATGATAAATTTATAAATTAGGCACAATAAGAGATTAACAACACTAACTGATACCGAAGTAGAACAATTATAACAACAGACTATAATAAAAGTTATATGAATGTGATGCTTCTCACATTCAACATATCTTACTGTATTGTACTCACCTAATTTTCAGGCCTCAGTTGATCTCAGGTAACTGAAACTGCGATAATAGAAATTGTAGATAATGGGGGACTACTGTATATTTTCAATATTCCAGGAATGGAAGGAGACTAAATATGTAACAGGACTGGGAAAGAGACAGCCATGAGAGGCAAAGCTGTATCCATGAGCTTGATTAAAGGGTGGTCTGTTTGGAAAACAGGATGCTTACCTGAAAACTGATATCAAACCTCAATCTGTTCTATCCATTTTACTTCCTTCTATTTTAAATAATATTCTGTTACAGTTGTGGCTTGATATGTCCTCGCATATGACAGGTAGTCATGTAAAAATTCCATTTAACTCTGGCATCTTTAATTTAGTTAAATTAAATATCTCATTCTACAAACCGGTAATGACAGTTTATCAAAATGTTTGCTCTGTGCCTCTGTTATAGGGTGAATATTAAGAGAAACAGTGAAAAATACGTCAACTCCACATCTAATTTAAACATCTGAAGACTGAGAGAGATATCAAAACTAATTTGTTCTAGGCCAGCAAATTACAGCACCAGCAGCACCCTTTCTCTTTTTAAAGCGCTTTTCCATTATTAATCACGTTTTCCGCAGTGTTCCTTCCATGAGCTGATTCAGTCTAATCCCCATTTTATGGATCAGTATATTTGGGCATATGAGGAGATGGTAATCTTCTGTAGGCTATAAAACAAAGGCAATGGACAGTGGCCATAATCAATAAGGATAATTTTCTGAGTTCTGACCCCACATTTTCTACGAGTTGTTGGGATACATTGTCTTTGTTTTTAAAAATACACACACATACCCACATATTCTTTATATCAAGCTACAGTTTAGACCGATTTTGCACACATAAATATAAAAGGAACCACCAGCTGTTCTGCTAGGGCAGACAGCACAGAAGAATAACAGGAAACTAGAACTTTCGAGTGAAGCAGACGAATTCAAGTTGGGTTTGTTTGTTTGTTTATTTGGCCATCTTCCAGCTATGTAAACCTCTCATCTTCACAGAGAGGTAGGGAGACAGAGCAAATGCAAACAGAGTAACTGGCATGGAATACATGCTTGAATATGTTTTCCTTTCTTCCCTCCCCACACCATCAGAAAAATACAGTATGTGGCAAATCAAATTAAATCAGTATCCTTTACTACTTATTCTGAACAAGCGACAGTTTGCAAGTTTGCAGTGCATGGCTCTTAAACAGCACAGGGCAGGGCTAAGTTGGATTATACAATCCTCAAATATGCTATTCACAAGAGGTCAAAAGACAAATGTGTGTAATCCCCTTGTTTCTGCCATCACCTACTGTCCAAAGGGCCAATGGTAGTGACAACTGCCAACAAAGGGCAGTGGTAGAGGTGAGCTTTGATGGACGGAGCTTAAACCAATACTGGATTATTATTCCCCATACAATTAGGGGTCACATCTGAGTGCAGCAACCTCATCCTTAAGCACATCTATTTCCCTTGGATGCTAAACTTGACATAATCAAGCTATTATCATACTCTTCTCACTTATTAGCATACTCTTCTCACTTATTAGCATTAGCTCAAAAACTACTCAGGAAATTGTCATTCTTTCTAAAGAGAATCACTCTAAGAAGCTGAAAATACCCAGATAGCTTTTCAAATCACTTTTACACTGTTTCAATACTCTGTTATTATACTTTGCCAGTTTGAAAACAAGTGCCTTAAAGGGCTTAATTTTACAAAAACCAGGCTGTATCCTGTTCTCTGGAAAATGAACCTCTGGGATGATGCAGTGAGCCACAGACCTCCAAAGACCCTTAGAATTCCTTGCTGGAATTTTCCACTACTGCCATCCCAGACCCAAAAACTAGAGCCTTGATCCCAAATTTCTCTTCACCTTTTCTGTAGCAAAGAACTATTTTTCTAGGCAGGACTTGGAACTAGAGCGTTCAAAACTATTTTATTTTGGTGTGAAGAAACACAGAGACCCAAAATCTTATTGCTTGACTTTGAATAAGAGTTGTAACTTCTCAGGAGTCCAAAAAAGGTTGGTAGCAAGTTTGGCCTCTTACCCACCACTCCATGGTTTCCTATGTGTAAAAGTCTGATCGGATGGAAACCTCTGAACTAAGAGTTGGAATGCTGGGGTTATGGTCCTGGTTCTGACAGTAATTGTGTGGGACCTGGACTTCTATAATTTCAGCTTCTCCATTTATATAGTAAGTGTATAGCCAGATAGTATTCTTGCCTTTAAACAGATTCTGATGAAAGCTGGACTCTCTTTTTAGAAAAAAATGCTCATAGTTAAAAGATTGGCATAAAATGTTAGGAGCTGCTCCAGCCCCTTTGAGGACTCTCTGGTTACTATTCTGGATACCCTGACAAGAGATGATATGATACCCACCCCCTGACAAGAAGGGCTGTCTCCTGACACACTGGTCCCTGTTGTGGGAGGCAAGGAAGAGTGGATTAAGGAGAAAGATGCATGTGAAGGCCAAGGTGAGACGTAATGACTAGATCAGTAGCAAAGATATACTCTTCCTACACATAAATTTGGGCCTTTGAGCAAAGAAAGAGCTTGCTTCTGTGGCCCTGTGTGCATTTACACAGGAAGTCAACCAAAATGTCTCATTTACTATTGATGTTATATGCATGAGAGAGCCCCTGGCCTGTAATCACTCCTTTCCTAGCAATACTCAGGCAGTAGCTCACCCTGCATACAAATTGCCCATCAGGGCTTCTGGCAACAGAGTGGAAATCAGAGTGTTCCTTAGTCAGTGCTTCTTTCCCAATTAGGTTTGGACAGCAGAGGTTGCTTCCTAGCAATAGAATGTCACCAGCAGTACCTCAGTGCACAAAGAATTAGGATAAAGAATAATGTATAGTTCTGCATTGGCTACTAATTGGGCAATATCATATCTAGTTCATAAAATTGTCCTGAGAATCAAATGAATATATGTTAAAAACTTTGTATCTGGTACAAAGAGAACAGTAATAAATGCGAGCTAGTAAAATTACTGGTATTCAATCCAGCAGTAGGTTTTGAATCAGACCTAATGCAAATGAAATCTAAAAGATCTTTTACTTAACAATTGAACAAAAAGGTCAGAAGGTAGAATATATGGTAAGTCCTTAATTCATTTGCTGAGAACAAGACAAATACCGATTCCAGTGCACATACAGTTATTATTGTAAAATCTTGCACTAATTGTATACTTCCTGTGCTGGTTCTCTGTCTGACCCCACCTTACTCCACTTATTCTCTGACCTTCTCTGTTCAACTCAGCATCCCAGAAAGCTGCCCTCCCTTGACTTTTATCATATGTTCTGTCTAACTCTCTGACTTTTGACTAGGTCTAGACAAATGGAGGCACCAGCATGAGATGGAAGCATCTGTGTTCCTCCGTGGCCAAAGCTCCCACTGAGTAACCCCACTTCCATCACCCCAGCTTGCTCAGGGTTTGGGTATCACTATTCCTTTCGTCTGATTCTTGAGACCAGTGGATGATAACACTTTTCCACTGTGATTAGACTCTGAATGTTTCACCATCCCTTGCTGGTCCCATTAACCCTGTACACACCTCTACATAAAGTCCATAACACTTTCTAGTAAAGCCGTTGACAGTCATCTGTTTCCTACTGGGGCACTAACATATTGCCTTATTTTCTTATATGTATGCTTTTTTGAAGTCAGTCTTTCCTCCCTAACTAGAGGTTAGAGGAGCTGTCTTCAACTTTTCCCACTTCAAACACAAAGAATAATGTGTTTGGGGCACACGCCTAGTGCTCCATTCAATCCTGTGTTTCTCTCAAAAGAAGGCACATTTAACTAAAGAAAGCATCTCTAAAACTTGATGTGCCTATTGCAATGAGTCTTTGTGCTTCCTTAGCTGAGCTGTTCTAGATCAACTGGATCAATCATTCTCCACTATAATGTCAGCCTTAACAGAGTGCTTGAATCAACTGTGAACTCTACCACAATGATTGATTAATAATAATAACTATGCCTGCATATTATAGAGATGTCTATGTCTATGTAAAAAAAATTAAGGCAGATTTAAGTTTTGTCAAAAAGTGATATCATTGTCCTAGCTTGCATTCTAGTCTTCTCTTTAAAATGAGAGAGAGAAATGAGTGGAATTACCAATGGGACATCAGGAATTTTATAGGAAAAAGCTAAAAATCTAACTTCAAAAATTGGACATGTTCATGAGACTGTCATGTATTCACTTAATACATGTTTATTGAAGGTGACCATATAGCAGGCCTGTGTCAAGCACAGAGGATACAGCAGTCAACATAGAAATGGTCTCTACATTCAAGAATCATGCAGTGTGACTGAAGTTCATAAATATAAGGAATGTCATGAAGAAGAAATTCAGATGCTATTTGAGCACGTAACAGGAGTCTCAACTTACCCTGAGTAGTCAAGGAAGGCTCTGTGAGGAAGCAAAGTTTAAGACTGGCACTTGGCCAGATGAGTCAAGAATACAGCATGTACCACCAAGAGCTGGGAAAGAAGATCATGTGTTCAAGGAGCTGAAATAGGCCACTGTGGCTACGGTAGAATGAATGCAAGACGAGGCTGGAGAAGGGGCCAGATAATGCAGCACTTTGTAACCAAGTTAAGAGTGTGAATGTTTTCTTAAAGCCAATAGGAAGCTATTGAAGGGCTTTCAGAAGGAGACAGTCATTACCAGATTTTGAAAAATCTCTGGCTGCAATAGAAATGTTAGATTAATGAAGGCGAGAATAGGTGTGAGGAGAATGGTTTGGAAGCTGGTGTGTTTAGTCCAGGCAAAAGATGATGCCAATTTCAACCAAGATAGAAGTATTTGGATTTAAAAGGTATTGGGGAAAAGAATCAGTAAAACTTTGGAATTGGGGGAATGTGGAGAATAAAGAAGAAGGTACAGTTTTGATAACTCCCCCTTAACTGATTTGGGTAGCTGGATGATGAAGATATTACTTCCTGAGATAAGGTGACACAGAATAAAGACAGAGCTGGAGGCATGGTAATATGGTTTGGCTGTGTTCCCACCCAAATCTCACCTTGTAGTTTCCATAATCCCCAGTATCATGGGAGGGACTTGGTGGGAAGTGATTGGATCATTGGGGCAGTTTCCCCCGTGCTGTTCTCATGATAGTGAGTGAGTTCTCACAAAATCTGATGGTTTTAAAAGCATCTGGCATTTGCCCTGCTTGCACATCTTCCTGCTGCCACCTTGTGAAGAAGGTACCTTGCTTCCCCTTCACCTTACATCATGATTGTAAGTTTCCTGAGGCTTTCCCAGCCATGAAGAACTGTGAGTCAATTAAACCTCTTTCCTTTATAAATTACCCAGTCTTGGGTATTTCTTCGTAGCAGTATGAGAATGGAGTAATATAATAAATTGGTACCGAGGTAGTGGGGCATTGCTATAAGATACCTGAGAATGCGGAACTGGATAATGGGCAGAGTTTGCAACTGTTTGGAGGACTCAGAAGAAGACAGGAAGATGTGGGCAAGTTTGAAACTTCCTAGAGACTTTGAAATTGCCTTTGCAAAATTATAATTGAGGAGATTATGATAGTGAAAGAAATCAGTACTAACTGATTCCATCTTATGTCTAACCTAAGCTGTACTTTTTCATTCCTGGGCATAGGCTGAACTAACTTTGGGAAGGAATTCAGTTCATCGTTGGACTCTGAAACAAAATTGATAACAGCCCTTTCCCAGAAAGACCCCCTTCTTGTCTGGGGACCAGTCTGCCTTGGCAGGACTAAGAAATCAGCTACACAATTAGAAATTACAGTTTAGGGATCATGCAGCCTCTGGCTCCAAGAATCTGAACCTCCCATACTTGCTCCTGGGGATAACATCACTACTGTAAATCCCAAGATCAGTGCTTGAGATATTTTGCAGACCCTGCACTTGATGGATCAGCTGATGCCACCCGGACCAGTAATCTGGCTCAACTAGTTCTTTCATCACACCCAGAAAAAGAAGACAGCAAGAAAATGTCACTTTGGCATTCTATGATTCCATCTCCAACCTGACCAATCAGCACTCCCCACTTCCTAAGCCCCTATCCACCAAATTATCTTTAAAAACTCTGATCCTCGAATCCAGTCTCCCACAGAGCTGGTTCTTTGTGAATTACTCTTTCTCCTTTGTAATTCCCCTGAATTGATAAATCAGTTCTGTCTGTATAGGCAGCAGACAAGGTGAACCCATTGGGCAGTTATAACTAGTTGAATGGTTTTGACCAAAATGCTGATAGTGATATGGACAATGACGTCCCTATTGAGGTGTTCTCAGCTGGGGATGAGGAACTTGGGAACTGAGTAAAAGTGCTTTAGCAAAGAAACTGGCAACATTTTGCCCCTGTCCTAGAAATCTGTGAAACTTTGAACTTGAGAGAAATGATTAGATCTCAAAGGTATCTAAAGGTAAGATCTCTTAGTTGCTCTAAGGTATCTGGTGGAAGACATTTCTAAGCAGCAAAGCTTTCAAGAGGTGACCTGAGTGCTCTTAAAAGCATTCAGTTTTACACATTCACAAAGATATAGTTTGGAATTGGAAATTATGTTTAAAAAGGAAGCAGAGCATAAATGTTTGGGAAATTTACAGCCTGATCATACAACAGAAAAGAAAAATCCATTTTCTGAGGAGAAATTCAATCTGGCTGCATAAATGTGCATAAGTAAAGAGGAGCCAAATGTTAATCACCAAGACAATGAGGAAAATGTCTCCAGGGCACGTCAGAAACCTTCACCACAGCCCCTCCCATCACAAGCCCAGAGGCTTAAGAAGGAAAAATGGTTTCCTTTTCCTTCTGGGCTGGGACTCCTGCTCCGTGCAGGCTCAGGACATGGTGTCCTGTGTCTCAGATGCTTCAGCTCCAGTTATGGCTGAAAAGGGCCAAGGTACTGCTCAGGCCATTGCTTCAGAGTATGCAAGCCCCAAGCCTTGGCAGCTTTCATATGTTGAGCCTATTTGTGCACACAAGTCAAGAACTGAGTTTTGGGAACCTCTGCCTAGAGTTTAAAGGATGTATGGAAATGCCTGAACATCCAGGTAGAAGTTTGTTGCAGGGGTGGAGCCATCATGGAGAACCTCTGCTAGGGCAGTGCAGAAAAGAAATGTGGGGATGGAGCCCCCGCACAGAGTCCTTACTGGGGCACAGCCTAGTACAGCTGTGAGAATAGGACCACCATCCTCCATACCCCAGAACTGTAGATCCACTGACAGCTTGCACCATGTACCTGGAAAAGCTACAGACACTCAAAGCAGCCTGTGAAAGCAGCCAGGAGGGGGACTGTACCCTGCAGAGACACAGGGTCAGAGCAAACCAAGGCCATGGGAGCTCACCTCTTGTACCAGCATGATCTGGATGTGAGACATGAAGTCAAAAGAGTTCATTTTGGAATTTTAAGTTTTAATGAGTGTCCTATTGAATTTTGAACTTGGATGGGGCCTATAAGCCCCTTAGTTTTAGCCAAATTCTCCTGCTTGGAATGGGGGTATTTACTCAATGTCTGTAACCACATTATATCTTGGAAGGAACTAACTTTGATTTTACCTGCTCATAGGTGAAAGGGACTTGCCTTGTCTCAGATGAGGCTTTAAACTTGGACTTTTGAGTTAATGCTGGAATGAGTTAAGACTTTGGGGGACTGATGGGAAGGCATGATTCTGTTTCGAAATGTAAGGACATGAGATTTGGGAGGGGCTAGGGTGGAATAATATGGTTTCACTGTGTTTCCACTCAAATCTCATCTTTAATTGTAGTTTCCATAATCCCCACATATCATGGGAGGTACCCAGTGGGTAATGATTGGATCATGAGCGTGGTTCCCCCATGCTGTTCTCATGACAGTGAGTGAGTTCTCATGAGATTGGATGGTTTTATAAGCATCTGGCATTTCCCCTGCTTGCACTTCTCCCTGCTGCTACCTTGTGATAAAGGTGCCTTGCTTCCCCTTTGCCTTCTGCCATGATTGTAAGTTTCCTGAGGCCTTCCCAGCCATGTGGAACTGTGAGTCAATTAAACCTTGTTCCTTTGTAAATTACCTAGTTTTGCATATTTCTTCACAGCAGTGTGAGAATGGATGAATACATATGAGAATATTACCCATCAGGTTTAGAAGTAGAAAAAGTGGTTATGATCCACTGAGTTAAACTATGAGTTGAAGCATATGAAATTGCCAATATGAGACCATTTTTTATGTACAATAATGGAAATTTAATTTGGCCCAATCTAATAGCAATAGACCTGGTACAAAATCCTCTGTTCCAGATTTAACATACTGTTTAAAGAACCACCATTTGTTATGGTGCCCTATCAGCCTTTTCTCAACACTAGGCCAGGGATCTCTATAGTCATAGTCAATAACAAACCACAGGAAGGAAGTGTAAGAGTCACATACACACACATATACCAGGAAGCCAAATCATGATATGAAAAGGCACAGACTCATCAAACCCAAGTGCAGAAAATCAAGCTGCATGCAGCACTACTGTAAGATCAAACAAATCCAATATACCCCAGAGCGATTTTAGAACTATTGGAAAACACTTATCCAATTAACTTACAGCCTTCAGTGAAATGAGAGTTTAAAAACTGGTCCAGTTATTTACCATAATACTAGGAAAAGCAGGCAAGAAATGTGCTGTATCTGTTTCTAATTTTAAGTAAGAATCCAGGTTTCTCACTCTGTACATTACTTAGAGAAGCAGGTACATAGCATGGCAAATGGAGGGTCCCTCCTAGATCTTGGATTATTGTGAATTGTCTCTACTATACACTGAAAAGTTGCAGCTCTTCTTTTATAAATGGAGTGCAAAAAGCTCCACAAAGGACAATACGGTCTATTAACCAGGGTCTAGCATTCCTCATTGCACTTTTTGAGAGGAATATGCCACCTCTTCAGATTGTGTCCTCAGCTACTGAATCCCTATTTAACTTGAAGTCAAATCACAATTTTAACATGGGGTGGCATCATTCATTTGCCTACACAGTGTGAGCTTGTTTTCACTGCATGCAGCTTTATCCTGAAGGTCATTTCAAATTAGTGATTCATTTCACTTTGCTTCTATCTGGTTTTAGCACATAATTCATGATTAACAGGGAAATATACTGCTAGTGAAAGGTAAAATTCCATATTTATAAGGCCCAAACCTAATACATTAGCTACTAGCTCAAGTTATTAGCCTAGAGTTTTTCAAGGTATTGACATTAACAAATTGATATCTCACACGTAATATTTTCTATGTGAAGTCTCATTACCAGGTTTGTTTCAATGTAGCTGTTTTCTTCACTCCCTCTAACCCACGGGGGAATTTATACCCCATATTTAATTATCTTCTTCATTTACTTTTATTTCAGAACTGCTTAAGGAATAGATTTTTTAAAAGTAGAAAAGGAATATTTTTGAATTTACATAACATTTGTTAGTTTCTCTCAAAAAATAATGCATATTTATATTTCATAATTTTAAAAGAGCTTTTAAATGCCTGCCAAAAGTAAAAGAAGTTATTTATAATCCACTTAATGGGTGATATAAGCAATTTTTAAGATATATTGAGGGTAGTTGATCACAGTCAGTTAGAGCAGTCATTCCCCACCTTTGAGGAGTTTCAGCACCGAATTGTTCTTGGTTTGGTTTTATATTTTCTACCACCTCCACCCTCTCAGAAACGGCATATGCATATCTTCATATCATAAGTCATCTAAGTCAGAAACTTAAAAAATATCCCGTTTCTTTTCCTTCACCCAACTCTCTTTCCAGATTCAATCAAGTCATCAAATTCTGCTCATTCTCCCCATTAAATATGTTTCTAATCTCTCCACATTGCTCCATCCTCACAGCTGCTACCTTGGTTTAAGCCTTATTATCTATCACTTGAACAACTCCCAGGGCTCCCCAACTCATTTTCCTTTCAGTTATTTTTCCAGTTCAAGCAATCCTACACAGTATGACAGCATGATCTTTCTAAAATGTAGATCTGTTTCTTTCTTTGCCATTAAAACCCTTCACTGGCTCTCCCTTGCCCACAGAATAAAATTCGATGCCCTTGATGTGATGCATTAGACCCTCCATCTGGTGGTCCTTCCTCTCTCTCCAGCTTTATTTCCCTTTCCCTATACCTCCTAGTTTAAGTACCAGCCATGGCCATGAATATGCACTATGCTCGTTCACACTTTTGCACCATGAAATGTTTTATTATCTCTACAGAGGAATTTTCTCTGCCAAGTTAAGTTTTTCCCCTGTTGGTGCCAGAACCAAACTGGGTAAGTACTGTATCTCTCTGCTTGCATTTATTACACTGTACAATAATTCTGTTTTCATAACTGCCTTCTTTTGCAGAACACAAGAAGGGCAGGGAGGTTTTCTTATTCGTTTTACCTTTGCCAGTGTCTAGCCTGGTATCTGACCTTGGGTATGTACTCAATGAATGGATGAAGGAGGTGTAAAATGGATTTTTCTCTATTAAAAAAATTTCAAATTAATGGACATGATTTTGCTGTAAGACTACTGGGAATTCTTTGAGATAGGTGAAGAAACTGTCAAATGTTGTCCAATCTTCCAGTGACCTATCGTTGCAGCCCCACCTTTCCCACCCCCGCATGGGTCAGCTTCTTTCTGATCCAAAGTTACAGATAACCTACAATTTCTAACCACACAAATATTTCAGCAGATAATCTCTAGGCACAATGTGTTACCCAGAAAGCAAAAACTTTTTATAATATACCAACACAGGGACAGTAGCAGCCTCTTTATATATGACATGACATTTATGGATACAAACTTAGCATTTGAAAGTAGAAACGCCTACACAGAATCAAGGAGTAAAAGAAAACCTTTATAGCAAAACCAACTTCTCTAAAAATCATTATTCTTTGACTCATTCCAAAATAGTCTCCAAAATTGTTCAAATCATAGACCTGACAATAATGTATCCACTCGTTAAGCCAGAAAATAGGAGAGTTTTGCCTCAAAATATAACAAATACAAATCCCAGGGCCTGAGTAACGTTGTATTATTCACTCTTTTAAGATGTTCCATCAGAGCAGCTAAAATTTGTTGTTTTTTTTTTTCACTGAAAGCCTTAAAAATAAACTTTAAACTTAGGAATTCTGTGAATCCAGTTCCTTTACAGAGCAAAACCATTTTATTTCTTGAATTTGCCTACAAGTGAAAGCAGGCAGCCTCTGTTTAGTTTAATTAAACAAGGATATAAATTGCCCTGAAGCGTTCGTTTTTCTTGGTCTTATAAATCAGACCACCACGAAAGAATGCAAACGACATTGCCTGCCTGTGTGCATTCACTCATTTAGCAAACACCTACTGAAAGCCTTGCTAGGCCCTGAGGCTTCTGAGATGAATAATTCACAGTTTTTTCCTTTAAGAGATTGCCAGCTCAGTGGGGAATGTGACACCTAATCAGGTAATTGTAAAACCCTGTGGGAGATTCGTGATAGAGACATGTACTGGGTTTGGTATAAGCCCAGAAGAGGAGGATCTAACCCACAGGTGGCTGAGCAGAAGGACAGACACTTATTTTGGACTAAAGGACCAAGAATAGGCTTGTTAGAAGTAAATCTGTAGTGAAATGTAAAGAGTGGGAAGATGAGGGAGTTCGCAGCTACAAATCTCAGTTCGTTCAACGGAGGAGGATTCTTGCTCATTTGCTGGGAGAAGAGTCAAAGACTGAGTAGAAGGAACTCTTCTAAAAGCAGTAAAAGTGTAGAATCATTTTTGAGAGGAATAGGAAAGAGGTGAATAAAGACAGGAAAATGATTGAAGGGTGACTCTGAAGGCTCAGGGAACTAAATGTCTAGATAAGCCAGTCTGCAGGGTTATAGGGCAGAAAAGGCACACGGCAACCTAGTTCCAGGTTGGCAATTTATAGACAATAATGCAGAAGAATGGAAGAGGAGGTAAGAGGGCCAGTAAAAAATTAGTTCAGACGGCCTACCACAAGTCGAATAGGAAAGAAAAATTCCTCAGCAGCAATGATAGCTAATGTGATCGTATGTCCGTGTTTGCTCAGTATCATCCTGGTATAATTATTACAGCATCCACTTTCACTTGCAAAATAATCTCTTTTAGACAATGAATTATATGGTCCTCCTAATGATGGCCTAAGAAAAATAAAGGAATTAATCTCTATGAGATCAAAGGGTTAGGGTGTTGTAGCCAGAGTGGAACAAAGAAATTACTGTTTAAGAAGAGAGGGGTTCTTGACAATGGCAAGACAAAGGGTATGGTCCTGGGAGTGAACACCTAAAATGGCATGGAGCTGACAGGTTTTGAAGTTAAGGTAGCCCAGGAACTATGGAGCTAACTGGTTGATGAGTCATTTTCAGGGTCATTGAAATGAGCATCTGGCACTTAGTAGATGTTCAGTAAATGCTGGATGATATTGCAGAACTGGAGTGGGAGGGGAGGATATTAATCAGATCCCAGTGTTTCAGACAATAGGAAAGTTAGCCAGAAGAGGAGAGACAAACTTGAAAAGGGGTTCAAGATGGCATAGATGTATGCCTAGATGTAATGTAAAAATGTATTTTTAAAAGAGGAAGAGTGATGATCTGACAGCAATCAGAAGTAGTTTATTGGATGTGGGAAAATAAGAAGAACCTACAGTCAGAGCTGCAGAAAGTGTTGTCTTCAGGAGAGAGGAATGGTGAAGACCACTGTGTGCAGGTTACCATGCCATTCATCTACTGAAGGTGGCAAAAGTGCCATTAAAGGAGAGGCCATAGACTCTGTCTCAACTTAAGTAAACCCTTCTGAGATCAAAAAAGGTCCAGAAACCAAACTCCTACCTTAAGAAGTTTGAAGGTACCAGGTAATTTACCATTTTCACTTTTTTTTTTGTCTTATGTAATTCTAACCTATACCTTAACCATTTATGCCAGAGGTTGCAATTTTTTGAATTGCAGACATTTGTGAAAAATCAGACCTTGGCAATGACTTTGAGCAGTAGGATATAAATAACACCCACATGCTTAGCATTCCAATAATGGAACACTAGGCATAAATGGATAGAGATAGTATAATAAAGATGATTCACTGCTTTAACTTTTCTGGTCTAAACTGTTCGTTATGTTACTTTATGCTAATATTAACAATTACTAGAAAATCCACTTCCCATATATATATTTTCTAAAAATTCTAATTGACACATAATTATACCTATGTATGGAGTACAGCATGTTATTTCAATACTCACATGCAATGTGTAATGATCTAATTAGGGTAATCAGCATATTCATCACCTCAAATATTTCTTTATATTGGGAACATTTGAAATCCTCTCTCCTAGCTGAAAATATGCAGTAAATTATTTATAATCACAACCATTAGTGATATAGAACACTAGAATTTGTTCCTCCTATCTAGCTGAAGTTTCATATCCGTTAACCAAGCTCTCCCTATTCTGCCATCCCCTTCCTACCTCTAGTAACCACTATTATACTCTCTGCTTCTATGAGATCAACTTTTTGTAGCTTCCACATGAGTGAGAATATGTGGTATTTGTCTTTCTATGCTTGTCTAATTTCACTTAACACAGCTCATCCAAGCTGCTGACAGCATTGCATTTTTTTGTGGCTTAATAGTATTCCATTGTGTATTTATATCACATTTTCATTATCCTTTTATCTGCTGATGAACCCTTAGGTTAATTTCATATCTTGGTTATCGTGAATAGTGCTATGATAAATATGGGAGTGCAGAAGTGTCTTTGACATACTGATTTCATTGCCTGGATACTCAGTAGTATTTATTGTATGGTATAATATACCAGATCACATAGTAGTCCTGCTTTTAGTTTTATGAGGATCCTTATACTGTTTTCCATAATGGCTGCACTAATTCACGTCCCTACCAACAGTATATAAAAGTTCTTTTTTCTTCACATCCTTGACAGCATTGACTATTTGCTTGTTTTTCAAAAAAGTTTCAAAAAAATTTTTTTTATTGTACTTTAGGTTCTGGGGTACATGTGCAGATCATGCAGGATTGTTGCATAGGTACATACATGGCTAGGTGGTTTACCACCTTCATTCCCCCCATCACCCATATCTGGCATTTCTCCCCATGTTATCCCTTCCCACTCCACCCTCCCCACTCCCCTATGTCCCTCCACTAGCCCCCTCAGCTGACCACAGTGTGTGATGCTCCCCTCCCTGTGTCCACGTGGGTTCTCACTGTTCAACATCCGCCTATGAGTGAGAACATGAGGTGTTTGGTTTTTTGTTCTTGTGTCAGTTTACTGAGAATGATGGTTTCCAGATTCATCCATGTCCCTATGAAGGACACGAACTCATCATTTTTTATGGCTGCATAGTATTCCATTGTGTACATCTGCCACATTTTCTTTATCCAGTCTAACGTTGATCAACATTTGGGTTGGATCTAAGTCTCTGCTATTGTAAACAGTGCTGCAATGAACATAAGTGTGCATGTGTCTACAATAGAACAATTTATAATTCTTTGAGTATATATCCAATAATGGGATTGCTGGTTTGAGTGGAATTTCTATTTCTAGGTCCTTCAGGAATTGCCACACTGTCTTCCACAATGGTTGAACTAATTTACACTCCCACCAACAGTATAAAAGTGTTCTATTTCTCGACATCCTCCCCAGATTTTTTAATGATTGCCATTCTAACGGGCATGAGATGGTATCTCAATGTGGTTTTGATTTGCATTTCTCTAATGACCAGTGATGATGAGCATTTTTTCATACGTTTGTTGGCCTCATATATGTCTTCTTTTGAAAAGTGTCTGTTCATGTCCTTCACCCACTTTTGAATGGGTTTTATTATTTTTTCTTGTAAATCTGTTTTAGTTCTTTGTAGATTCTGGATATTTACCCTTTGTCAGATGGGTAGATTGCAAAATTCTTTCCCATTCTGTTGGTTGCTGGTTCACTCTAGTGATTGTTCCTTTTGCTGTACAGAAGTTCTAGAGTTTAATTAGATCCCATTTATCTATTTTGGCTTTTGTTGCCATTGCTTTTGGCATTTTAGCTATGAAGTCCTTGCCTATGCTTATGTCCTGAATGTTTTTGCCTAGGTTTTCTTCTAGGGTTTTTATGGTGTTAGGTCTTATGTTTAAGTCTTTAATCCATCTGGAGTTAATTTTAGTGTAGGGTGTCAGAAAGGGGTCCAGTTTCTACTTTCTGCACATGGCTAGCCAGTTTTCCCAACACCATCAATTGAACAGGGAATCCTTTCCCTATTGCTTGTTTTTGTCAGATTTGTCAAGATCAGGTGATTGTAGATGTGTGGTATTGCTTCTGAGGCCTCTGTTCTGTTCCATTGGTCTATGTCTCTGTTTTGGTACCACTACCATGCTGCTTTGATTACTGTAGCCTTGTAGTATAGTTTGAAGTCAGGTAGCATGATGCCTCCAGCTTTGTTCTTTTTGCTTAGGATTGTTTTGGCTACGCAGGCTCCCTTTTGGTTTCATATGAAGTTTGTAGTTGTTTTTCCAGCTCTGTTAAGAATATCATTGGTAGCTTGATGGGAATAGCATTGAATCTATAAATTACTTTGGGCAGTATGGCCATTTTCATGATATTGATTCTTCTCAACCATGAGCATGGAATGTTTTTCCATGTGTTTGTGTCCTCTCTTATTTCCTTGAGCAGTGGTTTGTAGTTCTACTTGAAGAGATCCTTTACATCCTTTGTTAGTTGTATTCCTAGATATTTTATTTTCTTTGTAGCAATTGGGAATGGGAGTTTGCTTTTGGTTTGGCTCTCTGTTTGTCTGTTATTGGTGTATAGGAATGCTTGTCATTTCTGCTCATTGATTTTGTATCCTGAGACTTTGCTGAAGTTGCTTAACAGTTTCAGGAGATTTTGGGCTAAGATGATGGGGTCTTCTAAGTATACAATCATGTCATCTGCAAATAGAGATAATTTGACTTCCTCTTTTTTAACTGAATACCCTTTATTTCTTTTTCTTGACTGATTGCTCTGGCTAGAACTTCCAATGCTATATTGAATAGGAGTGATGAAAGAGGGCATCCTTGTCATGTGCCAGATTTCAAAGGGAATGCTTCCAGTTTTTGCCCATTCAGTATGAAATTGGCTGTGGCTTTGTTGTAAACAGCTTTATTTTGTGATACGTTCCATCAATACCTAGTTCGTTGAGAGTTTTTAGCATAATGGGCTGTTAAATTTTGTCAAAGGCACTTTCTGCATCTATTGAGATAATCATGTGATTTTTGTCTTTGGCTCTGTTTATGTGATGGATTACATTTATAGACTTGCATATGTTGAACCAGCCTTGCATCCCTGGGATGAAGCCTATTTGATCATGATGAATAAGCTTTTTGATTTGCTGTTGCACTCGGTTTGCCGGTATTTTATTGAAGATTTTTGCATCTATGTTCATTATGGATATTGGCCTGAAGTTTTCTTTTTCAGTTGAGTCTCTGCCCAGTTTTGGTATCAGGATGATGTTGGTCTCATAAAATGAGTTGGGGAGGATTCCCTCTTTTTGGATTGTTTGGAATAGTTTGAGAAGGAGTGGTACCAGTTCTTCTTTGTATGTCTGGTAGAATTCACCTGTAAATCCATCTGGACCTGGACGTTTTTTATTAGTAGGCTATTAATTGCTGCCTCAACTTCAGCCCTTATTATTGTTCTACTCATGGTTTCAACTTTTTCCTGGTTTAATCTTGGGAGAATGCAAGTGTCCAGGAATTTGTCCATTTCTTCCAGATTGACTGGTTTGTGTGCATAAAGTTGTTTGTAGAAATCTCTGATGGTAGTTTGTATTTCTGTGGAATTGGTGGTGATATCCCTTTATCATTTTTTATTGCACCTATTTGATTCATCTTTTTTTTTTATTAGTCTGGCTAGCAGTCTATTTTGTTGATCTTTTCTAAGAACCAACTCCTGGATTTGTTGATTTTTTGAAGGGTTTTTTGTGTCTCTATCTCCTTCAGTTCTGCTCTGATCTTAGCTATTTCTTGTCTTCGGCTAGCTTTTGAGTTTCTTTGCTCTCGCTCCTCTCTTTCAATTCTAATGATAGGGTGTAGATTTTAGACCTTTCCTTGCTCCTCAATGTGAGCATTTATTGCTATGAATTTCCCTCTAGACACTGCTTTAGGTACATTGTGTCTTCGTTCTTACTGGTTTCAAAGAACATCTTTATTTCTGCCTTCATTTCATTGTTTATCCACTCAACATTCAGGAGCCAGTTGTTCAGCTTCCATGAAGTTGTGCAGTTTTTAGTGAGTTTCTTAATCCTGAGTTCTAATTTGATTGTACTGTGGTCTGAGAGACTGTTTGTTATGATTTCCGTTCTTTTGCATTTGCTGAGGAGTGATTTACTTCCAATTATGTGGTTGATTTTAGAGCAAGTGTGATGTGGTGCTGAGAAGAATGTATATCCTGTGGATTTGGGGTTGAAAGTTCTGTAAATGTCTATTAAGTTTGCTTGGTCTACATCTGCATTCAAGTCTTGGATTTCCTGGTTGATTTTCTGTCTTGTTGATCTGTCTAATATTGACAGTGGAGTGTTAAAGTCTCCCACTATTATTGTGTACAAGTCTAAGTCTCTTTATTGGTCATTAAGGACTTGCTTTATGTATTTCGATGCTCCTGTATTGGGTGCATATATATTTAGAATAGTTAGCTCTTCTTGTTGTATTGATCCTTTTGCCATTATGTAATGCGCTTTTTTGTCTCTTGATTTTTGTTGGTTTAAAGTCCATTTTATCAGAGACTAGGATTTCTATCCCTGCTATTTTTTGCTCTCCATTTGCTTGGTAAATCTTCTTCCATCCCTTTATTTAGAGTCTATGTGTGTCTTTGCACGTGAGATGTGTCTCTTGAATATTGCACAACAATGGTTCTTGTCTTTTAATCCAATTTGCCTGTGTCTTTTGATGGGGCATTTAGTCCATTTACATTCAACGTTAATATTGTTATGTGTGAATTTGACCCTGCCATTTTGTTACTGGTTGTTTTGCACTTTGGTTGGCATAATTTCTTCTTTGTGTCTTTACCATTTGGTTCTTTTTTCCAGTGGCTGGAACTGGTTTTTCCTTTCTGTGTTTAGTGCTTTCTTCAGGAGCTCTTGTAGGACAGGCCTGATAGTGACCAAATCTCCCAGCAATTGCTTGTCCATAAAGGATTTTATTTCTCCTTCATTTATGAACCATAGTTTGGCTGGGTATGAACTTAAGGATGTTGAATATTGGGCCCCACTGTCTTCTGGCTTATAGGGTTTCTGCTGAGAGATCCACTGTGAGTCTGATGGGCTTCCCTTTGTGGGTGACCTGACCTCTCTTTCTGGCTGCCCTTAGCATTTTTTCCTTTGTTTCAACCCTGGTGAATCTGATGATTATGTGCCTCGAGGTTGCTTTTCTAGAGAAGTATTGTTGTGGTGTTCTTCTTCTCCTCTTCTAGGAGTATCATGGTGTTCTGCATATCCTGTATTTGAATGTTGGCCTGCCTTGCTAGGCTGGGGAAGTTCTCCTGGACAATATCCTGAAGAGTGTTTTCCAGCTTGGATTCATTCTCCCCGTCTTCATCCAGTACACCAATCAAGCACAGATTAGGTCTTTTCACATAATCCCATATTTCTTTCATTTCTTTTCACTCTTTTTTCACTAATCTTGCCTTCTCATTTTATTTCATTGAGTTGATCTTCAATCTCTGATATCCTTTCTTCTGCTTGATCTATTCAGCTATTGAAACTTGTATATGCTTCATGAAGATCTTGTGTTATGTTTTTCAGCTCCATCAAGTCGTTTATGTTCTTTTCTAAGCTCGTTATTCTAGGTAGCATTTCATCTAACATTTTTTCAAGGTTTTTAGTTTCTTTGCATTGGGTTAGAAAACGTTCCTTTAACTCAGAGAAGTTTGTTATTACTCACCTTCTGAAGCCCACTTCTGTCAGTTCATCAAATTCGTTCTCCATCCTGCTTTGATCCCCTGCTGGTGAGGAGTTGTGATCTCGTGGTGGGGGAGAGGCGTTCTGGTTTTTGATGTTTTCATCCTTCTTGCACTGGTTTCTTCCCATCTTGTTGAATTTATATAGGTTTGATCTCAGGTAGCTGCTTGGGAAGGCAATCTTTCCTTTGTTTGCCTGGAGAGGCACTGCTGGACTGCCACAGATTCAGTGGCGCTGCTGTGTATTTTTCCTGCATCTTATATTTGCTCAGGAAAATTAGGCCGGCTTCTGTAATGATGGCTGCCCGTCCTCCCCACCAAGCTCATTCGTTCCTGGTTGCTCCCTAAGTGATGTTCTGGGGGCAAAACTCTGAAGAGCTTTTTAGCCTACTAGGCTTTGTAGGAGAACTGTCCTGCTGTATGGCCTGTTTCCCTGCATTCAGTTCCCCTTCTTTCTGGAGAGCAGGTGGCTCCATCCCACCGGCTTTTTGACTTTCTCGGTGTCAGCCAGTGCTTCCACCTAGATCTGTGCTGACAGCTGCGGTGCTGGCCGAAGTTGCTGTTGTGCCCTGTTCAGGCAGCTCGCTGAGGTTTTCCAGCCTGGCAAAGATCCCCTGTTCTGTAGGTTGTAGAGAGCTGGGGTGGAGCACTGTATTAAAACTGAAGTCCCAGATAGAGAGATCCCCCAGTCCTCTGGTCGGGTGCACACACCTCCTGTATAGGGCAGTGCCCCACCTTGCCTCAAATTGTCCTGTTTGGTTTATACCCATTGTCCAACCAGAACCACAAAATGAACCCGGTACCCCATGTGGAATATGGAGACCACTCAGCTTCTGTGTCTCTCAATGGGAGCTGCATTCTGGAGCTGCCTCTTATTCGGCCATCTTGGGACCAGCCTGCCTCAAAATTTTTATTTTAATTTTTGTGGTTACATAGTAGGTGTATATTTATTTACGGAGTGCATGAGATATTTTGCTACAGGCATGCAATGTGTAATAATCATATCATGGAAAATTGGATGTCCATCCCCTCAAGCATTTATCCTTTGTTACAAATAATCCAATTATATTGTTTTGGTTACCTTAAAATGTATAATTAAACTGTTATTGACTATAGTCCTGCTGTTGTGCTATGAAATACTAGGTCTTATTCACTCTTTGAAATCACATTTTTTGTAGCCATTAACCATCCTCTCCTTCCCTAAACACCTACCTCCCAACTACTCTTCCTAGCCTCTGGTGGCTATCCTTTATTCTCTATCTCCATGAATTTAATTGTCTTGATTGTTAGATTGCAAAAATAAGTGAGAACATGCTATACATGGCTTTCTGTGTCTGGCTTATTTCACTTAACATAATGACCTCTAATTTTATCCATACTGTTGCAAATGGCAGAGTGTCATTCTTTTTTATAGCTGAATAGCACTCTACTGTGTATAAGTATCACATTTTCTTCATCCATTCATCTACTAATGGACATGTAGGTTACTTCCAGATCTTTACTCTCATGAATAGTGCTCAAGCATGGGAGTGCAGATATCACTTCAATATACTAATTTTTTTTCTTCTGGGTATTTACCAGCAGTGGGATTGCTGAATTGTATGGTAGCTCTAATTTTAGTTTTTTGAGGAACCTCAGAACTGTTTTCCATAGTGGTTGTAGTAATTTCTATTCCCACCAACAGTATGAGGATTCTCTTTTATCCACTTATCAGCTATTGTTACTGCCTGACTTTTGGATAATAGCCATTTTAACTGAGGTGAGATGATATTGTGTACTTTTGATTTGCAGTTCTCTGATGAGCAATAATATTGAGCACCTTTTCATATGCCTGTTTGCCATTTGTATGTCTTCTTTTGAGAAATATCTATTCAAATATTTTGCCCATTTTAAAATTGGAATATTAGATTTTTTTTCTATAAAGTTGTTTGAGCTCCTTAAATATTCTGGCTCTTAATTTCTAGTCATATGAGTCATTTGAAAATGCTTTCTCCCATATTGTGGGTTGTCTCTTCACTTTGTTGATTGTTTCCTTTGCTGTGAAGAAGGTTTTTAATGTGATTTGATCCCATTTGTCCACTTTTGCTTTGGTTGACTATGCTTGTGGAGTATTTCTCAAGAAATTTTCACCCAATGTCCTGGAGAATATATATATATATATATGAAATCTGGAGAAGAGGTAAGGGGATAGACCTCTTTGTGTGGTCAAAAACTGTGAAGATATTTGTATTCCAAGTGAGTGCTCACCAACAGGTGACCTCAGGAGAGGAGGATTTTAATAATCAAGTGGAAAGCATGACACGTTCTGTGGACACTCAGCCTCTTTCCCCAGCCACCCATGTCATCATCCAATGGGCCCATAAACAAAGTGGCCATGGTGACAGTGATGGAGGTTAAACACGGGCTCAGAAACATGGACTTTCACTCACCAAAGCTAACCTGGCTACTGCCACTGCTGGGTGCCCAATTTGCCAGCAGTAGAGACCAACACTGACCCCTTGATAATGGCACCGTTCTTCAGGGTGATCAGCCAGCTACCTTGTGGCAGGTTGATTATATTGGACCTCTTCCATCATGGAAAGAGTAGAGATTTGTCCTCACTGGAATAGACACTTACTCCAGATATGGGTTTGCCTATCTTGCATGCAATGCTTCTTCCAAGACTACCATCTGCTGACTCATGGAATGTCTTATCCACCATCATGGTACTCCACACAGCACTGTTTCTGCCAAAGCACTCACTTTACAGCTACAGAAGTGCAGCAGCGGGCTCATGCTCATGGAATTCACTGGTCTTACTATGTTGCCCATCATCCTGAAGCAAATGGATTGAAAGAACAGTAGAATGGCCTTTTGAAGTCACACTTACAATGCCAACTAGGTGACAATACTTTCTAGGGCTGAGACAAAGTTCTGCAGAAGGCCTTGTATGCTCTGGTTAATACTGAGTGTCAACTTGACTAAATTGAAGGATGCAAACTATTTATCCTGGGTGTGTCTGTGAGGATGTTGCCAAAGGAGGTTAACATTTGAGTTAGTGGGCTGGGGAAGGCAGACCTACCCTTAATCTGAGTGGGCACCACCTAAGCAGCTGCCAGCACAACTAGAATATAAAGCAGGTAGAAAAACATGAAAAGGCTAGACTGGCCTAACTTCCCAGCCTACATCTTTCTCTTGTGCTGGATGCTTCCTGCCCTCAAACATCAGACTCCAAGTTTTTCAGTTTTGGGACTTGGACTGGTTCTCCTTGCTGCTCAGCTTGCAGATAGCCTATTGTGTGACCTTGTAGTTATGTGAGTTAATATTTAATAAACTCATATATATATATATATATATCCCTTTAAAATCTATCTTTTCATAAAACCAATTTATGTTTTCATTTCAAATTCACTTATTTTTGTTCTTTTATTATTTCCTCTACTAATTTTGGGTTCAGTTTACTCTCATTTTTCTAGTTCTTTACGATGCATTATTAGGTTATTTATTTTTAGCTTTTTTTTCTTCTTTAATGTAGGCACTTATAGCTATAAATTTTCCTCTTAGTACTTTCACTGTGTCCCATAGGTTTTGGTACCTAGTGTTTCCATTATCATTTGTTTCAACACATTTTCCAGTGTCTTTCTTAATGTCTTCATTTAACCACTGGTCTTTCAGGAGCACATTACTTAATTTCTATGTGTTTGTACAGTTTACAAAATCTTCTTGTTATTGATTTCTACCTTTATTCCATTATGGTCAGAGAAGATGCTTGATACTATTTCATTTTTCTGAATGTTTTAAGGCTTGTTTAATGACCCAACATATAGTCTCTCCTTGAAAATGATCCATGTGCTGAGGAAGAAATCATGTATTGTGCAGCCATTGGATGAAATGTTCTGTAAATATCTATTATTTGTTCTACAGTGCAGATTAAATCCAATTCTTCTTTGTTGATTTTCTGTCTGGGAGATTTGTTCAATGCTAAAGGTGGGTTGTTGAAGTCTCCAGATATTACTGTGTTAGGATTTATCTCTCTCTTAACTCTAATAATATTTATTTAATATATCTAGGTGCTCCAGTGTTGGGTGCATAAATATTTATAACCATTATTTCCCCTTGCTAAGTTGACCTCTTTATCATTATATAATGACCCTTTGTCTCTTCTTACAGTTTTTGTCTTAAACTATATTTAAGAAATATATTTTGTCTTAAATAAATGTAGCTACTCCTGCTCTTCTTTCATTTCCACTGGCATGGAATATTTTTTCATCCCTTTACATTCAGTCTATGTATATATTTATACGTGAATTGTGTTTCTTGGAGACAACAAAGCATTGGTTCTTGTTTTTTCATACATTCAGCCATTCTATGTCTTTTGATTATACTATTTTATTTTTCTGCATATTTACTATTACCAGGGAGTTTTGTACCTTCCATTGATTTCTTTTTTTGGTTTTTCTTTTCTTTTTTTTTGAGATGGAGTCTCGCTCTGTCACCAAGGCTGGAGTGCAATGGCGTGATCTTGGCTCACTGTAACCTCCACCTTTTGGGTTCAAGCAATTCTCCTGCCTCAGCCTCCCAAGTAGCTGGAATTGCAGGCACCCACCAGCATGCTGGGGTAAATTTAGTATTTTTAGGAGAGAAAGGATTTCAACATGTTGGCCAGGCTAGTCTCACTGGGAAGTCTAGAATGCCTGACCTCAAGTGATCTGCCCTCCTTGGCCTCCCAAAGTACTGGGATACAGGCAAGCACCACCATGCCTGACCCCTTCCATTGATTTCTTATTGTTCATTTTTATCCTTTTTTTTTCAGATACAAGAATTCCCTTTAGCAATTTTTGTAGGAAAGGTCTGTTGTTGATAAAATCCCACAGCTTCTGTTTGTCTGAGAAGATCTTTATTCTCCTTCATGCTTAAAGAATATTTTCACCAGTATACTATTCTAGGGTAAAATTGTTTTTCTTTAGCACTTTATGTCATGCCACTCTCCTGTCCTATGAGGTTTCCACTGAAAAGTTTGCTGCCAGACATTTTGGAGCTCCATTACATGTTGTTTCTTTTCTCTTGCTATTTTTAAGATCTTTTCTTTATGCTTGGCCTTTGGGAGCTTAATTATTAAATGTCTTGAGGTAGTCTTCTATGGGCTAAACCTGCTTGATGTTCTATAACCTTCTTACACTTGAACATCAATATCTTTCTCTTGATTTGGGAATTTCTCTGATATCATCACCACTGTGGCTGAGCTGGTATTTGAGGTATAAGACAAAGTCCCCTTTACTTTACTCTCTGCTTTTTTCAAACAGAAAGAAAGAGTTGGCTGGGCACAGTGGCTCACGCCTGTAATCCCAGCACTTCGGGAGGCCGAGGCAGGCAGATCACAAGGTCAAGAGATTGAGACTATCCTGGCCAATATGGTGAAACCCCATCTTACTAAAAATACAAAAAAAATTAGCTGGGCATGGTGGCGCGCACCTGTAGTCCCAGCTACTCGGGAGGCTGAGGCAGGAGAATTGCTTGAACCCGGGAGGCGGAGGTTCCAGTGAGCCGAGGTTGCGCCACTGCACTCCAGCCTGGCACCTGGTGACAGAGTGAGACTCTGTCTCAAAAAAAAAAAAAAAAAGAAAGAAAGGGTCTTTCACCATAGCCACAAGAGCTGGGAATGTGTTAGTTAACTCCTGAAGCTAGCACAGAGCTTAAGGCCTATGGCATACTCCCTGGGTATTACTGTTAATTATTCAGGAACCAAGGGCTCTTTAGTCAGCAGATGATGAATCCAGACAAGACTAGGTCCTTTTCTTCAAGGCAGTGGGTTGCCAGTTAGCCCAGGATGTACCTAGAAATGTCAAGGAGCTAGGGCCTGGGATGGAGGCCTCGTGACTCTGCTCAGTGAACTGTTCTACTGTAGCTGAGCTGGTATCCACGCTGTAAGACAAAGTTCTCTTTACTTTTCACTCCCCTTAAGGAAAGCTGCGCTGCCTGGGGTTGGGGAAGGGTTGCACAAACATTCCCTTAGCCACACCAGCTGGTGTCTCCTGAGGTCACTTGCCATGCTAGTTCACTGGCTCTAAGCCCAGCCTAGCACTAGGAGTTGCCTAGGAATTTCAGTTCTGTGTCCTAGACAGCCTTTCAAGTTTATCTGGGACCCCAGGGCACTTCAGCCCACAGTGGTAAGGCTTGCCAAGAAACTCAAGTTCCAGCTACTGAAATGGGTAATTCTCCTCTCATTAGAACTGGTCAAAATGTTGCCTTCATGCACAGGCACTGCCTGAGCCCAGCACAGCTTTATTCTCTGCTATAACTGGGGAGCACTGCATTCAGTGTAAAGCTCCCCAGTTCCTGTGCTCTCCCTCCCCAAAGGGCACAGATTGTCTCTGCACTGCATGTTGGCTCTTAGGATATGGGGAAGGACTAGTTCTGGTGATTCAAGACTGTCTCTTTTGCTCTTCTCAATGCACCTTTTGGCAATATGAAGTGAAAACCAGGTACTGTTACTGCTCATCTGATTTTCGGTTTTTTTGTGTGTGTGAAAGTGCTTTTCTGTGTGCAGACAGTTGTTAAAATGTGGTGTTCCAGCAGGGATCAGGAAGTATGTAGGCTTCTATTCCACTGTCTTTCTCTCTCTTTTTTTTTTTTTTTTTTTTTTTTTTTTTTTTTTTTTTTTTTTTTTTTTTTTTTTTTTTTTTTTTTTTTTTGTCTTTTTGATAGCCATTCTTACTGGGGTGAGATCATACCTCATTGTGGTTCTGATTTGCTTTCACATACTTCTTGGCCATTTGTATATCTTCTTCTGAAAAAATATCGATTTAAATGTTTATCTCACTGGCTGTATACTATGTTATCATGATTTTTCTTTGAGTCAATCCTAGCCTAAATATCAAACAAGACAACAGAAAGACTGTAACAGAGGTCACCGACTGTGTAGAAATAAGTAAGGTGACTTTTATTTTGGCTTGTTCTTACGAGGAACTCCTAGGTGAATAATATAAACAATAAAAAAAATTACTGTCTGAGTTAGGAGCATCCTTGAAAAATGGTTGCAATACAGTGTGCATTATTTTATTTATCCTTGTTTCATTATTTAGATCCACATCCTTCTGCAGCTACAGGTACCTATATTTATCTCATAAGTCTGTCAAGGAGGTACTGTAGCCACAACTATGGGTTCAGTCAACAGATACAAATAAGAGACCAGTTCCCTTTTAAAACGATTATAGATTTCAGATCAAAATGTCGTTACATGGTGAAAGACACATGGCTTCTCAGAATGCGCCCTTTGTTAGGGCAGTGGTAGCAGTTACAGGTGGATTTGCCAAGGGAAAATATTATATTTAAGTTAAAGTAATAGTGAGAAATACCTCTTAGGAAGGAGATATTTTCTCTCTTAGATTCCTAGAAAAGGAGAACTTGACAAGACAGAAGAGATCATTTGATAAAACCTCCTCTTATTGAAGAAAGGATGATAACCCAGAGTTTTTTATTTATTCAAAAACCCACAGTAGCTCCCCAATGAGATCCTGAAAACAAGATACACTAGAGGTGGGTCAGTATCTCTGCTTCCCCAGAATCTTCTTTAATAAGTGGGTACCAAATTGTGCCTTCATGTGTAGAAATAACACGCAATAGGGATTTACACTAAACACTACATGATTATGACAAACACCTGTCATTATTGATTTCCAAACATTATTTTCTAAAAATCTCGGATTGCTTTTGTGGAATCCCCTCTCTCCTACTGAAAGAGTTCTTCATAGTAGGGTTATCCAGACACCTGCCCTTTCCACTGTGGAAGCTAAAGCAGACTAGAGGTTCTTTTGCTAGAGCCCTTTTCTCTCATTCTATAGCATCCAGGGGCAGACATACAGTTGTTTTCACCGGGTTGAGCAGCAGACTCAGGCAAAATTGTCAGGTGCTTGGTTCCTACTCCTGAGACTTTGTACCTATTTCTCTTAAGTCTTTTTTGAGCACTGCCTTTAATCTGAGAATCTTCCTACATCTTTGCAATAAATCTCATTTATTTTAAATTAAAGTCAGCATTGATTTTGATTCCTTACAACCTCAAACCTCCTTACAACCTACTCCCTGCTCTTAATGGTGCTACTTACAGATATCACAGATTCTATTAAGCAGAAAGAAGTCTGAGGGATTACAGTGAGATTTGAACTTATTCTGAAACTAGATACATTAAAGGTAGTCCTTTAATTAAACATCTCTGCTTGTGGCAAAAGCAGAGAAAAGCTACACGTCTGCAGATATTTGGGTATAAGCAACTGATGAAGTTTTGATGTCATGCCAGTATTATCATGAAGGTTAATATCAATGAACCTAGAGCTTTTTAGAAGAATAAAGCTTCAATGCCAGAATAAAATTTAAGATGGATTAGAAAGAAGCAGTACACACAATCTGGGTAAGCTAGGGTTAGGTTAAAATTTAAGAGGTAACAGTAAGATCAATGTGAAAGGTCTGGTATTTATAAAGTTTTCTCAATATTTACTTTAATTCAGTGTTAGGTAGTTTCATAATATTAAATTTTTCTGTTTTACTTTTTGAAAAATAACAGAGTGAACAAAATGGCAAAATGGAGAAGAAAAATCTATCTCAGACTATAGCTTAGTCTGTACTATGCCCATGACTGAAGCATGATTGCCTCTTCTAATTACAGGTTTTATTTCTTTGAAAAAACCCTTTGAAAGACTGAACTTACACACTAAAGTATAAAAACAAGCACAATAAAGTTATAATTTGTATGCAAACTAGAAAAAAATTCATCTTAAATGTTGGGAAAAGCTTTTTAGTTCCCAAATGCTGTAGGAGTGAAAGTTTGGTTGATGGTAATTAAGACAAGCTAAATGTTCAATCACATTGCTCTGTGTCAATTTATTATCATAAGATTTATAAATCAATATGTTGAGCCAACAATTCTTTGAAACCAGAAGTTGAGCCTTTCAATTGTAGTAACTGGGCAGATGGTACTACAAATAGAGTTAAAGAGCTTCAGTCGAAGCAACAGGCAGGACCTGCTGTGAAAGATTCTACAAGGAGAGATGAGAAAAACAGACAGAGCTAAACTGAGTTATGGGAATGCAATAAGAAATCTTATTATAGTTGGAAGGAAGATCTATCCACAAAAAGAGTCATCCAGAATATCATACATCAAACTGTTCATACAAGCAGATAGAAGCCAACGTGAATTTCTAACACTTTGAAACCATTTTCAAAGACTGCATGCAAAATAAGAGACTACTTCAAAATTCGCACTGCCTTTTGAAAACAAACCATCTGTTGTTTATGTAAAAAGTGCTAAAGTTTTTGAAGAAAAGGATATGAATTGAGCTTCAAAATTAAAGGTGACAGGAAGGGCAGTGATTCATGTATAAATGTGTAAATATGAAAAAAAAGAAAAAACCAGCCTCCAGATTCCTAGAACATAGATAATTTACCATCAGAAATTGCTAACATCAGGAGCTGTGCTGCTTTGCCTTTGCTACTGTTTAGTTTGGGCACTGGTCCAACTACCATATCATAGGTTTGTGTAGGCAATGTCAGAAACACTAGTTCTTCAGCCTGCTGATTTGGAAAGTATGCATTTTGAAAATGAAAGTTTCATATTCAGAAGTCAGGCCAGAAATTCGACTATGGATTTTTTCATTGTTTTTTCTTGCTGCCTTGTCTAAGAATGGATTTTTAAAGATACATTTGCTACAAGAGTCAATTGTCAAAAAAAAAAAAAAAAACCCAGCAAACCAAAAACTGTTCCTACTTCTAAAATCAGCTTATATATACAAAGTTAAGTAGAAAGATATTTAATCAACCAATAAATTTAGATATACCTAGAAAAAACATTTTTGTTTATTGCAACCCAGAAGACATGAAGGAAATCAGATTTATTGTAAAATGTGTATGTTAATTGTAAAGAACAACATCTTATAATTTAAAGAGTGACATGTGTTGAAAAGTACCTGTACTTTTGCCATTGATGTATGCATAGCATTAAAGAAGAATGTTTTATGTTATAAAGCAAAAACTGAATTTCAAACATTTTAACCTTTCTATTATGGAAAATTTCAAACATATACAAAAGCACAGAGTATAATATAATGAGCTTCCAAGTACCCTTCAGCCAGACTTAGCCCTCATCAATTCATGGTCTAGGTGTGTTATAGCCTGGAAATGTGGACAACAAGCTCCGTATGCTTTAAAGGATAATACTTTCCATTTAGTTTCCAAAAGAACTGTTTAGCTTTATTGTATTCAGTGGCTACCATCTGAATTTTATTTTTAAATCTAGCTACTATTTTAAAAATATGAACATGTTTTAGCCATTTTTAGAATGAAAAACAGAGACCTTAGTGCATATCGTCTATTCAACCACGTCCTCACTCAATTCAAAGCCCATTATCCATGATTCCCACATCATATAAGGAAAGTCTTTCTGGAAATAAGAATCACTAAAATTTGGGAAGGAGATGCTTTATGAAACAGCAGCTGCCCCATCCCTGAGAAAATTGAGATACAGGCTAGAATTAAGTAAACATTTTATATCATGGTACAGTGGAAAAAGTGTGTGGAAGACAAACAGACCCGAGTTTGAATCTTCCCTTTGCTACTTGGTAGTTAAGTGTTCTTTCTGAGATTCAACTCTTTTTATAATAGGGTTACTATTACAATCCAATGAAGTAACATAAAATGTCTAGCAACAGGAGATACTTAATAGGTATCTTTCTTTAATTTCCCTTTCCTCCCAAAATAAGTTGCACAAAATAACAGAGAAAGCACACACAGAAAAATATCAAAATATTTTACTAAATAGTCACATACATGTATAATTTTCAGTCTCTCATTGTGGAGTAACATATTAAATTGGTAGAGTTCTTCGCATGGCTAGCCTTTTCTCCGTGCAATCCACATGTAAAAAGGATTGGAGAATATCATGCATTCTTATCACTGTATTAAGCTGGGACACCACAAGGGAAATCACTCCAGGGATTTATAGCAATACATACTAAATCAATGTTTTTCTTTTAGTTACATTCTATGTCATAGAGAAAATTTCAAATTTGGAAAAAGAAAAGTCCTTTGCTAGGAAGAAAGAGTACTCTAAGTAAATGAAAAAAAATCCTAAAGTGATAACATTCTTAATTACTCTTTCTGTCACTAGCTTAATACCCAGGTCCAATGTCATATTTCAAATTAGTGACTTCCAGGTGACTTCATTGCCTATGAAACCTCAGGATAAAATAAGTACCTATGTAGCATTATGCCTGTGATCAGCACTGCTCTAGAGGAATGGCTGGTTCTCCCTGACTTCCAATATTCACCCTCGATTTGGAAAATTTTTAACAGCTACATGAAGCATCCTGATCATTCTATATGGAACCAGAGCTTTTTTTTTTTTTTTTTTTTGAAGACTCATTCCTAGTAATTCCGCCATATGACAAGTACTGATATCTGTGACCTACATAATGCAGCAGGATGAGGCATTTGAGAGTCTCTCTGGATTTTCCCACCTGTGATACATAGGGCACTGGTGACTTACTTGCACATTTCTTTTCTCCTGAAACATTGTGTTTTGCTGTTCCTCTTTTCACAGATGTCCTACAGCATCAAAGTAAAGATAATTCTATTTTAAAAGCCTAAATATTAAAATTATTTCTTGAGGGTATTTCTATTAGCCTATGCTACATAACAAATCAGCCTCAAGTTTGTTGGCTTTAAACAATGCTTTGTGATATCTCATAATTCTGCAGGTTGGTGGGACCGTTCCTCTGCTGGTTTTATCTGAGCTCACTTACACAGCTGCATTCAGCTAGACAGCTGGCAGGGCCAGAAGGTTGCAGATGGCCTTACTGATGTCTAGCAGTTGATGCCAGCCATTGGCTGGGGTGCCTTAGTTCTCCTCTACTTAGCTACTTAGCCTCCAGCATGCTAGACTAGCTTTTCACATGACTGTCTCAGGGCAGTGCCTGTGTCTGAAGTATTCTAAAGCAAAAAGTGCAATGTCCCTCAAGGTCTCACCCTGGAAGATGTGTAATGTTATTGCCACTGCATTCTGTTACTCAAAACAAGTCAGAACTCCATCATCGCCACCCCCTTTTTTCAAAAGACAGGGATTCACTCTATGACTCAGGCTGGAGTGGAGTGGTGAAATCATAGCTTACTGCAGCCTAAAACTCCTAAGCTCAAGCAATGCTCCACCTCGGCCTCCTGAATAGCTGAGACTACAGGTGTGTGCTGCCACCCCCAGCTAATTTCTTTTTATTTTTAGAGATGAGGGTCTCACTATGTTGTCCAGGTCACTCTTCTCCTGGCCTCAAGGGATACTACTATCTCAGCCTCTAGAGTAGCTGGGATTACAGGCACAAGGCACTGTTCCTAGCTAGACTCCACCTCTTAATGGGAAAAGTGGCATCACAATACTAAAAGGCTTAGGGAGGTAATGCTACTGTCATCTCTGAGAACAATCTACCACAGAAGGTTTTAAATAATGGTGTTGAACAAAGCATCTTGCCCTGTCAGGATGAAGCAGTGTCTTGCCCTCTTCAAAACGAAGCTTGTCCTGTCTAAAGTCCACATGCAGCACAATGCCTTTGGCTGTGGTCAGAATCTAAGCCTTTTCTTAGAATTGCAACATGTCTCTCAGTGTTTTAGCTGCATTTAAAATCCTTTTGCCCCACCTCCAAATAGAAGTTTGAGGAAGAAAGGTTTTTAGCTTTTGTTTTTGTTTTTTTTGTTTTTTTTTTCCACAGTAACTTTTTTTACTCACGTGGGAAGAATAATGAAAAAAAAAAAAAATCAGTAACCTACACTACTAGCTGTGCTGTGTTTGGGAGGGCCTGTGCAGCAAAATCTTCAAGGTCCATGTGTGGAAAACTTAACTGGGACAGCACAGTGGCCATTAGTGCACCCCCACGATGTTGCAGTGAGCACGCAGTAGTCTCTCCACATATTCAGCAGGCCCAGACAAAGGCCAGAAGGCAGCTATCAGCAGCAAGTGGATGGATCATGCCTGGACTGGTACTCAGAAAACTGGAGCTCTGAACTCTACTATTACCACAAATTGTTACTTGACCATGAACCTGACCCTTGTCTCTCTGTATGGCGATACTGCAATTGCCCACAGGATACGCAGAAAGCATTTTAAATGTCTCTGACAAGATAACGATTTTTCCAAAGTTTTGCCTACTGCTAACCAGTGAGGCATTTTAAGAGATTATAGTGCACATGGGAACTTACCCTAAGTTTAAAAATATTTCATTTGGGAAAAGTATAATAAAATTATATAGAATTTTGGGAATTCCAATTTTGTTCCATAGCCATCATACTAAATAACAATGAGAAACACTGTACAGTTTTTTTTCTATAAATCAGTGACTAATGTCTTCCCTCTAAAACGATTTTTGCAAGATATCTCAAGGGGTCAGATGCTTACTTAGCGTTTTTGCTAGATTAGCATTTTGCTCTAATAACAGATACAGGAAAATGACATTCTATCTGTGTGTGTGTGTGTGTCTGTGTGTGTGTGTGTGTGTGTGTGTGTGTGTGTGTAGAGTAAGAGAGAATGAAAGGGATAAATGAGATCTTATAGGTGAGGTACCCCTAAAGTAACAATTCCACTTAATATCCAAAGCAATATGTGTTTCTAGGGATTAGCTGTTGATCTTCCAAATTGGTTTGAGTCAATGATTAGGAATACCTGGGCGGACATATCACCACTATAGATCTCTTTTCCTGCAATCTATTCCCTGTTCCTCACCTGCCCAGATTTCTCAGTTTATTTTCTGCCGCCTCTTCTGGGGTGAACTGATGACACATACTTACTACTTTGAAAGTATATAAGCTTGCCATCATCTTTTGAGTCAACTGTGAATTGTGGCATTTAAAGAGTGTACAATGTCCAGAACTGTGAACATATAACTGGAAGGGAGTTAATAGCAAGGTTGCAGCAATGGTAAAACAACCCCGTTAGCTGTCAGAGGTTAAAAGAATAAGCTGTGGACATAAGTACGCACCAAAGTCCAGTTTTAGAATACTCAGGTCCAGACCTTAGAGTCTGACACATTATCCTCTCTCTAAATTCACCTGTAGTATCATAGTGCACATTTTTTTACTGCAAGCCATGCTACACTGGACTTTCTCAAAGAGTGATGAAACGCTAACAGCCCCAGCAGAACGTGGCAGAACAATTGGAAGAAAACCACGGGTGGGCAGCAGCTTGGCACTCACTGCCTCCAAGGGCAGAGCAGTTGAATTAATCCTTTCCAAATGGAACTAATTGGATCTTCAACTCCAAAGTAAATAGAGATAAGGCTTATTAGATTACAATATACATAAGTAGGGAAGGCTCTGCAAGTACCAGGAGTAGGAAGAAAAAAGAAATTCTATGAGGGCAAAGATTTAAACATGCTAAAACTTTGAGCAAGAGAAAAAATGTATCACTAATCTTCACATAAAAAATGTTTTGGAGGTTTATCAATTATGTCCAAAAATGAAGGGTCAGTCATCTAGGAAGTTAACTGCCCACTCCAGAAATGCTGTTAGTTCTCAATCTCAGAGATCATTAGGATTCATTTGACTCCAGTGAGGGAACCATCTCACCAGTCCCCATCTGTTGATTGCACCAACTTTTGTTGAGTGTCTGTTTATATGGCTCACATATATCTCAATATCACAGGAAGTATAAACCCAGACAGATGGCAAAATAGCCTCTGTCCTAGGAAGAGAAATCCCAGTATTATGACTGGTAAGGCACCTTTTCCTCTAAGCAAGTCTACCTGACTTCTCCATTCTTACGAGCCTCCCAGGCCCTGACTCCCTGGATCTGTGTTTCCCACCGGCTTCTTTCTCCACTTGAGTCTACTTCGCCACTGCACGTGGGTTCTTGCTGACCTCAGGGTTTGACTCTGCCTGCCTAGCTGGTTCCTGCCACATACTGTTCTGGCTTCCCCATGCCTGCCCATGTCCCTGATGTAGATTATATAACACACGCAAAGATGTTTAAGGGGAAAAAATGAACAAGCAGATTTAACAAACCTGCTTTTCAGCCAAATTAAGTTTGTTTAATTTCACAAAATCATGGGAAGTCTGCCTAATTCCACTAGATGTACCATTCTAAATGTATTAGCACCCATAGAAAGCCTTTATTTTATAATGTTTGAATTTTCATATATATAAATAGGCTTTATATTTATACATATAAAGGCTATATATTTATATATAAGGAAATCTATATCCTATTGTCAAAAACGTGATTCAGGAGAAACCTAGGAGTTGTTTTGGACAGCTACTCTCCAGAGAATACAAAGAAGAAACTTTAACTCTCTTTGTAACTTATAAAAGTAATACAAAGTTTCTTTTTTATCCATTTGCTAATGATGGCCAGGCTTTACGTGTATAACATCGCAACTCTTCCTATCCAAAGACGCCCATGGGAACGCTTATGCATGCTGCCAAGAGGTCTAACTTTTGGAGTTCAAAAACAGGGCTCAGAACAGTCTTGAGAGAGAGAGTCCTGAAGATGTCTCCAGGTGGTAAATGGAATCACTTCGACTTCTCTGGTATCATAAAATCTCCATGAAACACTTCACCACCATCCATCAGAAGGTCCCACATTTGAGACACCTTACGCCAGGTCTCTTAGGGATTCAGGAAGTAGGAGAAGGACCAACAGTACATCAATGTTTAGCTTTTGCTAATTACTTTTCTCTTTTCTTGACTGCTAGAAGGTTTCTTTGGGTGATAAGAGTGAAGCAATACAGCACTGGTTTGGGGAATTACCTGCTCTTAACCACGGACTTCCTAGGTATAATTGGGAAGTGCAGTTTCCACAAGCAACAAGAACGGGTAATATCAAATGTGTGGTTTCTCTTCCTCTTGTTCTTCCTCTTCTTCTTACTCCTCTTCTTCTTCCTCTTTGTCTTCCGCTTCTTCTTTTAACGCTGGTAAGCAAAAAGCCAGAATCCAAGGATCTTCCCTTCCTGGATCAAACTGCCCTTCGTGGATTGTGTTGCAGAATGGACCTGGCATCCTTCTTGAGAAGTGAAATTTAGGAGGAGACAGTGTGGGCTCTCAGTCCAGGCCTGGGCTTAAAACTTGCCCATGCCATTTATTACATTCCTTACCTCACTAAATTTCATCTATAAATCACAAGTAATAATTCCTATCTGACAAGTTCAGTGTGAGGAGAAAATATAATAGAGGGTGGGGCACCCAGCACAGAGCCAACTCTCTGCAAACAGTGGCTACTGGTTTTTGTTTTGTTTTGTTTTGTTTGTCGTTGTTGTTGTTCTTTTGAGACAGTGTCTCACTCTGCTGCCCAGGCTGGGGTGCAGTGACATGATCTCGGCTCACTGCAACCTCTGCCTCCTGAGTAGCTGGGTTTACAGGCATGGACCACCACGCCTGCTAATTTTTGTATTTTTAGTAGAGATGGGTTTTATCATGTTGGCCAGGCTGGTCTCAAGCTTCTAGCCTCCAGTGATCTGCCCACCTTGGCCTCACAGAGTGCTGGAATTATAGGCATAATGTCATTTTAAATTTAAAATGCAAGACAATGATAACCTGACTCTTGGGAAACTACTGTACCTATTTGGAAGAATGCATAAAGAGCAACATAACTCTATTTTTTAAGTGATTAAGACCTAAATCTATGATCACTTGTCATATACTTTATTTCCCAAGTACTCATTGACATAATTTGGGCTATTTTATTTCAGACTGTGGGTAAGTTACTTAATTGTATTTCCATTTTTCCAATAGCATGCATGTTTGTCTCCAAATTGGCTGAAACTCTTAGGCTACTTAAACTTTAAGCATAGAAAATTCTCAATGAATGCTTGTTGGAAGAATAACAAAGTTTACCGAGACTGGTAAGAGGTTTGGGGGAGGGAGGATATAGAGAAGTTAATTAATGGGTAAAAATATACAGTTTGATAGAAGAAATAAGACCTAGTGTTTGAAAGAGCAGTAGGGTAACTATAGTTTACAATAATATATTATAAATTTCAAAATAGCTAGAATAATTCAAATATTTTTAGCATAGAGAAAAGACAAATACTTGTGGTGACGGCTATCCCAAGTAGAATGATTTGATATTTACAAATCATATATTATCATATGTATTCAAAAACTATGTACATCTATTATGCACCAATAAAAATGTTTTTAAAAACAAAACAAGTACAAAAGAGAATGACAAATTTTAGTGATTCTAGTGTTTTGTCTGTCTTTGGGGTATGTATGTGGTTGTTTGGTTGACTGGTTGTTTTTGCCTTCCAAAGCTTTGTACAATTGCAAAATGACTCAAGAGGTAGCTATTTTGCAAGCACCATTTATTAACCAGAAATGCAAAGTTAGAGAAAATATGTTTTTTAAAAGACAGAAGGGGGCCGAGTGCAGTGGTTCATGCCTGTAATCCTAGCGCTTCGGGAGGCCGAGACAGGTGGATTCCTTGAGGCCTGGAGTTCAAAAACCAGCCTAGCCAACATGATGAAACCCTGACTCTACTAAAAATACACAGAATTAGACGGGGCGCAATAGCTCTTGCCTGTAATCCTAGCACTTTGGGAGGCCGAGGTGGGCAGATCACAAAGTCAGGAGTTTGAGACCAGCCTGGCCAATACAATGAAACCCCATCTCTACTAAAAATACAAAAATTGGCCAGGCATGGTGGCAGGCACCTATAGTCCCAGCTACTTGGGAGGCTGAGGCAGGAGAACTGTTTAAACCCGGAAGGCGGGGGTTGCAGTGAGCCAAGATCGTGCCATTACACTCCAGCCTAGGCAGCAAGAGTGAAACTCCAACTCAAAAAAAAAAAAAAAAGACAGAAGAGTGGTTACAAAGGGGTGAAGAGTGTAGTCAGTACCACATGTCTGGGTTTAAGTCCATTACTAAGGGCTTTGAGGTATGGCCACCTACGTGCCGTCTCCTGCCCCACACATGAAAGGAATCTGTGCTTAGGAAGAAATCCTAAGCACAGACGTTTTTGAGATTGTTCACTTTTTTACATAAACTGAGATTTTAAAAAATATACACTATCCATTCCATTGGGATATTCAGCATCTTGGGGAATAAAAAGGAAATAAACATGTAAGCAATAGTGCTCCCTAAAATATCTGTCTTGCTCTCTTGAAGGTTATCTCAAAACAGAGGGCCTGGCTGTATGATACATGCCAATAAAAAGACCTGAGACATAAAGCTGAGAGCCTTAGAGGGCAAATGCTTACTGCACTGGGCATTGCTGGGCTTCGTGCCATCAGGGACTGATAAGCCTCTTGACAAATTGAATGAAAATGTGAAATATTTACTGGGTTAGCTTACCTTTGCAATAAGCACAACCAAAAGATTGGACTATGTCTTACGTATATTACTAAGGGTGTTTCTAATTTTGACTACCTTTTAAAAAATATTTTCATATGAAACATTTCAAATAGGATTCAAGAGTAAAGAAAATGGTATTATGAACTCCCAGTATGGTATCATGAACCCTAGCGTACCCATCATCCAGCTCCAACAATTAGCAACCCATGGGCAATCTTGCTCCATCTATTCTATTTACTTCCCTGCTTCTGGGTTATTCTGAAGCAAATCTCATGTCATTATATTACTTCAACCATCAATATTTCAGCATGTATCTTTAAAAGATTAGAATTCTATTCTTATACCTAGTCACGAAAGTATTGTGCTACCCAAAAACATTTATAGCAATTTCTTGATGTCATTAAATATCCAACTCTGACTACTTTTTGCATAATTATATACAAGTTAATTGTATACAAGCTGATATATTCACATGAAAATGACAGCTGCCAAAGGTAGAGACCCAAAATCCCTGAATGTTCTTAGTTAGATTTAAATTATTGATAGAAAAGAGTGTCTTGCCTAGGCTTCAAGAACAAAAGTCTATTTCAGTAAAGAAAGCGATTCACTTTTAGTAGCATTTGCTTTCCCCAGTGTACTTAAACAGTACATTTACTCCATCCACTTAACTAAAAATGATGGAATGTCTACACATGGAAAATTGAAAGCATTTTATTTTTAGGCTCCAGTTGTAGAATGCTACACATGACCAAGAAAACATCATAGAAATCTAATGAAGCCAGCTTGACCAAGCCAGCAGTTGGTGATTTTTTCGGTTTAATACAGAAAAACTATCTTGAGTTTTTCACTGGTAGGTTAGAAAAATCAGGAATGTAAACTATTAGAGTCCCAACTACTGAATGTTGAGACTGCTTCCATCATATATTAACAATCCAGATTGTGTTTGTGTATGTATGTATTTAGTCTATTCAATTTTTATCATATGTATATGTTCATCTATTTACCACCACAGTCAAGATATAGAATTGTTCAATTATAGGGACCCCTCACATTACCCTTTTATAGCTACAGTGAGTATTTTTTAAGGTATGATTCAGGAACCACCTGCATCAAAATCATTTGCAAGCGGGGGCCAGGTATTGCTTAAATATTCCAGGGCCTCACTCAAGAACAGCTGAGTCATGAGTCAGAGATGCCAAAGGCTGGGTATAGAAATCTGCATTTTAACAAGCTGCCAAAGAAATTTTTATTTATACAGTACTAAGTTTTGAGAACCTTGTCTTTTTTCAGTATTCTGTCTATAGTGTATATTTTACTTAAAACTAGGCCAGAAGATATCCAGAACGTTTAAATTAAGGTACAATTAGAATTTTTGCATCTAAATGTAATGAATCTAGTCCAAGCTCAAATGGAAAGTCTATTTTGGAATCAGAGGAGAAAAGCAATGTATACAGTGTATAGAAAAGCAATGTGTATAGCTGCACATAGAGTCAACTAAAATTGCAAAGTTTAGACTGTAAATTCTAAAATATGCAATAGCAAACAAACCTCTTTACTAGTTCCTACGTGGACACTGTGCTAGGTACTTAACAAACACAAGGTATTTCACGTTCATCTTAATTTTGTTATAGTTCTTAAGGTTTACGTTTTACAGATGAAGATATAGAGGCCCAGAGAAAAACTAGTCCAACAGATACAGAGCTGATAAGCAGCAGAGGTTGGGTTCAGACATACCAATAGATGTGCCTGACATCAACATTCACACTCCATGATGCCAAGAATTCTATATAAAACACAGGGCAGTTGAACCAGGTTGGTATGAATACTCTCCCAATGTCCTATTTTTGTGATTAAAATTTTATTCTCATTAAATCTTACTGCTGTTGGCATCCTTTTTGTTTGGGGATAGGATCACTATAGAACAGGATGGTGCCACCTGAGATATCTGTTACAAGACTGCAACTTAAGTATAGAAACTGGGAGTAACCATTCAGAAACTTTCATAGCAATTTGACATTAATGTGATATCCAAGTGAGTGATCAGTGGATCTGTCTCACTGAACAGAACAATGGCCAGTACAGAGCACCAGACTTGCAGGGTGACTCCCCTGTGACTCAATACATACTGATCACACACAGCAGGACCATGTATGGGTCCTTCCCTACAGATAGTTTGAAAAGCACTAGGCTTTGCAGTTGAAAAGTTTAAAGATGTAATAGATGTACTCTACTTACCATTTGTCCATGGTATAGGGCAGATACAAGATGATCAGCCTCTCAGAAGCTGTCCAAGCCCTACAGAGTTTCCTTTGGTGACTTATCAAGGTATCCTCAGACTACAGTGACCATGACACCAACTACACTCTGCAGTGTGTTCTTTCACCAAGGTCAGTTCTTAACATGTTTAATTCTCTCATAATATTTAGGAAGTGGGAATGTAAGGGAAACCTAAGAGGGGAGGAATTGGAACACAACAGTCATTCCCAAATATCTCACACATGACTTGCAGTGGGCATCTCTATTTGAACTCTAATGTTAGTTTTTTAATGTATATAAATTTATGGGATATAATTGCAATTTTGTTACATGTGTAGTGATCAAGTCAAGGATTTTAGTGTATCTATCACTCTAATAACATATATTGTATCCATCAAGTAATTTCTCATCATCCACTCCTCTTATCGTCTCACCCTTCTGAGTCTCCAGTGTCTCTTATTCCACTATGTTCATATGTACACATTTTTAGCACCTACTTATGAGTGAAAACATGCAAGATTTGTCTTTCTGTGTCTAAGTCATTTTACTTAAGATAATGACCTCCATTTCCATCCATGTTGCTGCAAATAACAGAATTTCATTTTTTTGTTTTTGGTCTGAATAGTATACCATTGTGCATATGATTCCATTTTTCTTTATCCAGTCATCTGTTAATGGACACTTAGGTTGATTCCATATCCTTGCTATTGCAAATAGTGTTATGGTAAACATGAGTGCAAGTGTCTTTTTGATACATTGATTCATTTTCCTTTGGATAGATACCCAGTATGGGATTGCTGTATCAAATGGTACTTCTATTTGTCATGGGTGCAGCAAACCACCATGGCTCATGTATACTTGTGTAACAACCCTGCACGTTCTGCACATGTACCCCAGCACTTAAAGTATACTTTAAAGAAAGAAAAATCTTTATACTCTTTTCTATAGAGGTTGTACTAATTTACATTCCCACCAGCAATGTATAAGAGTTTCCTTTTCGTCACATTCTTGCCAACATCTGTTTTATCTTTGTAGTAATAGCCATTGTAACTGGGGTAAGCTAATATCTCATTGTAGTTTGCATTTGCATTTTCCTGATGATTAGTGATGTTGAAGATTTTTTTCCACGTATCTTATGTCCATTTGTATGTCTTCTTTTGAGAAATGTCTATTCATCTCCTTGGGCTGCTTTTTAATGGAATTATTTGGGTTTGTTGTTGTTGTTGTTTGAACTTTTTATGTATTCTGGATATTAGTCCCCTGTCAGATGAATAGTTTGCAAATATTTTCTTCCATTCTGTGGTTAATTTATAGGCAGTTTCACTTGTTATGGTTACCTTATAAGCAGTCACTTTTGTTGTGATGGTTGATCTCTCCTTTGGCCTAATCTTATTATCAGTAAACAAGCCTTTGGATTCAGAATCTGACATTCCTTGTCTCAACTGCCCAGTCTCCTCCATCTCCCTTTATCTAGCACACATTACTTACAGTATTAGCATCATCATTACGGCAGCTACAATATGCTAAAAACCTGTGTCAAACATAGGGCAGGGACTTTATGTAAATTATGTCATGTAACTCATAAAAACTACATCAATTTATGCCCATTTTCTATAAGATGTAACTAAAGCTTAAGGTTATTTTTTTCTGGGTGACATGGCTAATAAGAAGCAGGGCAAAAATTTGATTTCAAACCCTGTGTTCTTAACCACTTGAGGCAAGTAAATATTCAACATTATTAATATCTCCATGTAGTTAGTAATAAGTATTTCTACCTTAAAGATGAGAAAACTGACACAGAGAATATAAGACACGCAGTAATAAGGCAAGTAAGTTCTCCTGACTGAGAATGATGGCCTTCAGACTGAAGCTCACTTACAGATCACTTTTCCCCTTTGTTACCATTATCCACAAATGTCCTACTCTGCTGTTTTTTAGTCATTCATTATACTGTATACATAGAGATTTACTTGAGCTGAATATCTCAGAAAAGGCAACAACAAAACACATTGGTTTACTTCAAGTTGTGAATGCCTAGAGCTTCTAGACTGTGTTTTTTATTTTGGTTAATATTTGATTTAGGCTTGCTATACATGAAGGCAAATGAGATTGTGTACAAAGAAAGAAAACTAAACTACATTACAGAGAATAGGACAAAAATGGAAGAATGTTAGTTCTCAAAAATGATGGTGGATATGTTAAAAATTCTATGGTCACAGTGAAAATATCACATAGCACTTATGAGGGCATTGGCAGTTTTTTGAGGCACAGAATTTAGCCTTCACTAAATTTGTAATGTCAATATGGAATACTGAATCCAAATACTGGGATTCTAAAAATAAGCCCTTAAAAGTCAAAGTCATTCTCTCTCTCTCTCTCTCTCTCTGTGTGTGTGTGTGTGTGTGTGTGTATTTTTTCTCCACAACCAGATAATTGATTATCTTTTTCCAAATACATGAGAGAGCAAGGAAAATTGCCAATTAGACCTTCCTATTCCAGGCTCCTAAGACAGTTCCTCTCTCTCCTCCCACTGCTTTTGATATTTCCGTTGGAGCCAAGGTACTTAATGTAGTCCCTAGAAAGTTACTCCAGAAAGACGAATTACGTTTGTTAAGAGGAGCAGGATGAAGGGTTTCTAAGAGAATTTCTTACATTTTAATGTTTGTGGTTTTATTGCACTAATCCTTTTATTTTTTATAACAATTCACCAACTTAAGAGTTCACTTGACCTAAATATAAGGTGTCACTTGAATTTATTCTCCCAAAAGAGACTCCTCAACCTTATTAACAGCCTCCACACTCTCCCTTGCTCCAGCTCCAGCCGATTGGAAGAAAGTAACTTGAGTCTAGCAGTGTGTTCTGCCAGGACACTTGGTGTGGAGATGGAAAGCCCTGTTTCTTGTAGGGACCCAAAATGGTCCTCACCCATGAGCATCTGAAACAGCCATTTCCTATTGTGTTTAAGAAACACTGACACCTCAGGAAAGCACACATGAGCCTGCTGTTGCTACAGCAGAAGCAGGAGAGCAGGTGTGTCACTACCTAGGAAAGCAAGTGAAAATGCTGCCATAAGGGGTAGTCATGTGACCAGGGCTCTCTCTACTAATTCTCACACTGCTATTGACATTCTCTTCACTCCTCCCTCAGATGTCAGGATGCTCAGGGGATAGGCTTTAGCACTGAGGATGGAAGGGGAGAGAAGAGAGATTTTTGCTTTCAAGACACAGCCACATGTTCCTGCTAGGGCCATGCCTATGGCCTCATTATAATACACACTTTTTCTGGTGCATTCTGGTAGACTTTGGAGAAGTGGTGGTTTCTGCAAAGGTGGCATGTATAATCTTCTTGAGATTGTATTCAGCTACACACAAGCCCCACTATCACTAGGACTCCCCCAAAGGAGCTGCCATGTTCTCCTTAGGCTGCCCAGTGGTTAGATCCTCCTCATGGTTGGATTCCACAGTACTTCACCCAGTAGCACCTGGGCAGCCCCATGGCTCAAGGCCATCCACCAGCTTCCTTGAGCCTTTACAGGGAGTAATTGGGTCCTCAGAGGCACGCTTCCGTATCCTCTGAAGGATGAGGAGATGAATATGGGATAGGGGTTTCCTACATATCTCATACCATGTGCGGGAGTTCAATCAGGGTAGTAGCAAAAATATTCAGAGAAAAATATTGGAGATAGTTATAGGAAATAGTCACACAACCCCCTTGGAAGGCCAGGCAATTTGCATAGCTTCAGGAAAGAATGGGCCAAAGCTGGTTAGTTATTTTATCTTGAGGCTTGAAGCATAGGGCAGTTAACAGGGGAACCCAAAGAAGTTTATCTAAATAGCTTGTTGTCCTAAGACCAAGCTTTACTCATCATGCTTGACTGCCTCCTACTGGAGAGGGGGCTCTGGCAGAAGTTAATTACTCTCTAATGGTGTTTATCCAAAGACTTTTGTCCTTTGATATATACAAAATAAAAGCCCACAGAGCCAGCAAAATTAGGGCAAGCAGCCCATTAACTCCTTTGGGTGAATGGCCCAGACACCCCAGCCTGCTCTTTCACTGTATTCTGTGTCTGAGTGAATTTATGCATTAGTCCTTGGGTCAGGGTCTGCCTGTTGAATCCCAACAACCATGGCCTTTTCAAACCCTGTTGGCACAAGATGCTCTCTCAGGCCTTCACACATCTCTAGATCAGATGCAGGTGCTCTTTGCTGTTTCCCACAACCTTCCAACTTCAAGGAAACCATGAAAAACTCCCCCATTCCCAAAGAATTCTCTTACATACCACTTTGAGGACAGCACCAAGAAGTGACTGTGATTCTTCAGCTCAGGCAGCTGCTTCCCTTCTTCCAGGCTACCCAACCTCTTCCCAATTCTCCCCCTGTCCCTATGCCTTAGGGAGGAGGGGAGCGAAGAGCTCCTATTTTCCATAAACACTGGCCTCCACCTAGGGTAGCTTCCTTCCATTCAGCCCTTTTCTTATATTGTCTAGGGTAGGAGGTACCTGTACCAGTTCTATATGACTGGTGTCTGAGCAGCCTCAAAAGGAAGCTGCTTTCCAAATGGGACCAGCTCATGGGCAGGTCCATGGGTTGAGAATGTGTGTGACAAAGATTTCCCTTCCCTCTCAAGAGTAGTCAGGTTACCAGTACAACAGGAAAAGCCTCTCTAAACATCACCTGCACAGGGATAAGATCCTTTACAATAACTAAATCAGAGTTTTTTTTTTTGAGACACAGTCTCAGTCTGTTGTTGCCCAGGCTGGAGTGCAGTGGTGCAATCTCGGCTCACTGCAACCTCTGCCTCCCAGGTTCAAGTGATTCTCCTGCCTCAGCCTCCTGAATACCTGGGATTACAGCCAGGCACCATCATGCCCAGCTGATTTTTTCATATTTTTAGTAGAGATGGTGTTTTGCCATGTTGACTAGTCTGGTTTTAAACTCCTGACTCAGGTGATTCACCCACCTTGGCCTCCCAATGTACTGGGATTACAGGTGTGAGCCTCCATGCTGACCAACCAATACATTTTAATGTTTGTAACTTAGATGTTGGTTCCTTTGCATCCTTCTTCCTGTGAGGTTCATTATCCAAGGGTAAAAGAGAGCTCATATTTAGGACAACTTCAACAAGACCACAGGTTTCACTGAGGAACCAGATTTACTAAATTATTCTGGCTCCCTTTTGTGAGTGCCTGACCAGTGCACAGAGCCTCCCAAGATTCTTAATAAGTTCTGAAAAAGGGGCCTTGTCTTTCATCTTGCATCAGGGCTCGTGAATTATGTAGCCTTCCTGCTCCTGTTAGTGTATTCCACCTAGCACAGGCCTTACAGCCTCCGGGTACAACAAAGATAAGAATCAATGGAAGAAAAAAGAGAGAAAAATCAATATTTTCTGCTCAGAGGAAACCAGGAGGCAGAGGCATGCAGGTAAGCAACCTGACTGATCAGCGGTGTGTCCTTATTTCCCCTTGATTTCCCTTCTCTGAAGTCCAGAGAGGGGAAGAAGTGTTAGATAGGTGAGGGGAGCCAGCTGGAAGAAACTTCAGTTCCCAGTCCTAATCAGAAATCTGGCAAGAGAGTCAGTCTGCCCCTTCCCAAAGGGGGCCCGGGCCCGGTAATGTAAACTTTGTGGTGTGGAATAGTTTAGCACAGGGGAGACTTGAAAGCTCTCCAGCCAGTCGGGCTCCTGTCCCATGTATTTGGAATCAATTGTTCCCTTGACCCCCCAGGAGCAGACTGGAAGGCCTCCAGTGGACCCAGTTTAGTGGCCCTCCAATCCATCCTCGGCCCACCACAGGGCTCGCTGTGTTGGTGGGGTTCTAGACCAAGACTCACACAGGTCTCCCATCAGGGAGGCTTTCCAGTGAGGGACCCTGACCAAAGGTCTTCAGCCAGCAAAATCTAAATCTAAATGATAATGCAAGGTGAATCTGAGGACCCTGGCACTCCCAGGACAAATAACCATGAGCCCCACTCCTGTCATAACCCAGAGAGGAGTGAGCAGAAATAAGAGAGGCAAGCATGATCTAAAAGGCCTATTTTAAATGATGGTCTAATTGGTTTAATGTGTGGTTGACAACTACTTTCTCGCTCCCTTGTAGGTGGGACTTTGTGAGGAAAACTGGGTTGATCATAAACAAAAACAATAGAATTAAATTTTCTTTGCCCACCTAAGCTCGTAACACCGCTATATTTTATGTTGTCCCAAGTGATCCAGTGAAATTTTAATTTTGCATTATAAAAGAATACAAAGATGACAAGTGTAAGTAAAATCCACACATATAATCCCCAAGCTTCAATTTAATAATTCCAAAATTCCTCTTACCAAAGCTTATGCTTGTTATTTTACTGCAGTTTTGCATAAATTGCTTTCACAAACATTTCTAATTAGACCTCACAACAATCCTGCAAGGCAGGTAGGAAAAATATCATTGTCCACATTTTGCAAGGGACTCAATGATGCTACATAATGTGTCTAAGGCCACAAAGTTATTAGAAGACACTGCCAGCCTCAGAAGCCAGGCTAGACTCCATGTGCTCTATTATATCATGCCCATTTATACCTGTTCAACACTTTAGTACCAGACTATTACAATGTGACAGATGTAGCAATACCTTACTCTTTCTCTCTGCTAATCCACTTCCTTTCATGGTTAGGGAACTTTTCCAGGCAGTTGCCCTGTTTTCCATTTCAGTAAGTTCTGCTCTGACTTTTATTATTTCCTTCCTTCTGCTTACTTTGATTTCATTTTCTCCTTTTTTTTTTTTTCTAGTCTCTTAAGATGGAAGCTGAGATCTTTGGTTATAACCTTTCTAATATCAGCCTTGAATGCTACAAATTTTCCTCCAAGTACTGCTCTAGCAGTGTCCCACACTTTTGGTGATATATTTTTTTAAATTTCATTTTCATTTTGTTCAGTGTAAATTTCAAATAAGACATTTTTGACCTATTTTTTTTTTAAGAAGGGTGTCACTTTCCAAATATTGGCAAGATTTTCCAGATACGTTTTTGTATCTGGAAATTGGAATGAAATTCCTATTTAATTCCAATGGAAACAGAAAACATACTCTGTATGACTTAAATCTCTTAAAATTTCATACTTATTTTTTATTCTTAGAATATGATCTATCTTAGTCAATATTCTCTGTGTTTTCTGCTGTTTTGTGTATAATGTTCTATGAGTATCAACTAGGTCAAGTTCGTTGATAGTGTTGTTCAAGTATTCTATATCCTTACTGACTTTTTACCTACTTGTTCTATCCATTATTTTTATTTTTTGAGACAGGGTCCCACTCTGCTGCCCAGGCTTGAGTCTAGTGGCATGATCTCGACCCCCTGCAGCCTTGACCACCCAGGCTCAAGCAACCCTCCCATCTCAGCCTCCCCAGTAGCTGGGACCACTGGCATGTGCCACAAAAACTGCCTTTTTTTTTTTTTTAATGTTTTGTAGAGACGGGTTTTCACCATGTTGCCCAATGCTGATCTCAAACTCTTGAGCTCAAGTGATCCTTGAACGATGGCCTCCCAAAGTGTTGGGATTCCAGGCATGAACCACCATACTCAGCCTTGTTCTGTCAATTATTTAGAAAGGGATACTAAAATATTTGACTACAGTTGTGCATATTTTGATTCCTCTTTGCAATTCTCTGAGTTTTTCCTTTATGTATTTTGAAGTTCTATTACTAGGTACATGAACATTTAGGACTTTTATTACCTCTTGTTGAATTGATCCCATTATCATTATGAAGTGACCTGCCTTATCGCTGGTGTTACTCTTTGCTCTGAAATTTTTGCTTGATATTAATATAGCCAGTGACATGAGTTTTCTATTGATTAGCATTTTCATGGTTTATGTTTTGCCACATTTTTACTTTTAATCTCTTTGTGCCCAAATATTTAAAGTAGGTTTCCTGAAACAACATTATATCTGGGTCTTGCCTTTTTATCCAGTGTGACAGTCTTCCCTTTTAATTGGGATCTTTATTTACCTTTCCCTTTAACATGCTGATATTTGCTTTTATTAGTCCCATCTGTTCTAGGTTCTATTTTTCCTTTTTCACTCTCATCTTTTATATGAAGTTTTAAAAATGATTATATTTTATTTTGTTTTTTTTGGCTTATTAACTATAATTCTTAGTTGTTTCACTTGTTTTTACTAGTTTCTTTAGAGTTCATGGTACATGTCTAAAACTTAGTCTTCCTTCAAGCAATGATATGACACTTATATGTATAGTAAGAACTTTATAATAATACACTTCCATTTATTTTCTTCCAGACTTTATGCAATTTTTATCATCCTTCTTCTACTTTTGTTATAAACCCCAGACTAGATTGCTATTTTTGTTAACAATTATCTTTAAAGATATTTAAAACATATGAAACATTTTACATATTTAGTCACATAGTTACCATTTCCTGTACTCTTCATTCTTTGATGTAAATTTGGATTTTCACCTGGTATAATTTTTCTTCTGTTAGAGTCCCCTGTGATTCTTCAGCTGATATATTCTGTCAGCTCTGGTATGTATGATAAAGGCTTTATTCTTCTCTTATTAAGAAATATTTTTTCTGGGTATAGAATTGTAGGTTCGTGTGTGTGTGTGTGTGTGTGTGTGTGTGTGATTTTAATACTTTTTAAAATGTTGCACCACTGGCCTTTTGCTTGCATTACTTCTGGTGAGAAATCTGCAGACACTCTTATTTTGTTCTCCGTAAATATATATATATATATATATATATATATATATATATATATATATATATATATATTTTCATCTAGCTGCTTTTAGATTTTCTCTTTATCAATAGTTTTGGACAATTTAATTATGATATGCCTTAGTGAAGTTTTCTTCATGTTTCTCATCCTTGAGATTTGTTGAGTTTCTGGGTTTGGTGTGTGAACACTAATTACCCATATATATACTTTTTGAAATTGTTCCACAGTTGAGTGATACTCCATTACTTTCTTTATTTTCTCTTCATCTTTTTTCTCTGTGTGTATCACCTTGGATAGTTTCAATTGTTGTAACTTTAAGTTCATGAATATTTTCTTCTGCAACATCTAATTTGCCAATAATCCCCATTCTGTATGTTTTTTTTACCCCAGATATTACAGTTTTCTCTATGATTTGATTCCAGTCACATATATATATATATATATCCATGTCTTTGCTTAACATTGTCAGTATTTCTTCTAGCTTTTCAAACATATGGAATATAGCTATAATAATTGTCTTAATGTTCCTGTCTGCTAATTTTAATGTGCTAGTTTTTTAAATGGATTTTTCTCTTTATTATGTGTCATATTTTTTGTTTATTTTTAAGTCTGGTAATCTTTGAGTAGATGCCAGGTGTTGTAAATTATTAAACATTTGATGGATTTTTTAAATTGTAATACCCTTAACATGAGATATACTCATTCAAAAAATTCTATATAGAAGATCACAATATTGTATAGAAGATCTCTAGAACTTATTCATCTTGCATAACTAAAAGTTCATAATCATTGAACAGGAACTCTCCATTTCTCCCTCCTCTCAATGCTTGGAAATCACTGTTCTATCATCTTTTTATGAGTTTGACTCTTATAAACACTTCAGGTAAGTGGAATCATGCAACAATTCTAATTCTGTGACTGGTTTACTTCACTTAGCATGATGTCCTCCAGAATTAACCATGTTGTCATATATGTCAGGATTTGCTTCTTTTTTTAAGGCTGAATAATATTACATTGTTCATATAATATTTTCTTCATTCATCCATTGATGGACATTTAGGTTGCTTTCACCTCTTGGCAATGGTTAATAAAGCTGTAATAAATATGGGAGTGCAGATAATTCTTTGATACCCTTATTTAATTTGGTTATATACCCAGAAGTGTAACTGCTAGATCAGATGGTAGTTCTATTGTTGATCTTTCGATGAGCTGGGCATGGTGGCTCACACCTGTAATCCCAGCACTTTGGGACAGTGATGCAAGTGGATTGCTTGAGCCTAGGAGTGCAAGACCAGCCTGGACAACATGATGAAATCCCATCTCTATACAAAATGCAACAATTAGCTAGGTATGGTGGTACACACCCGTGACCCCAGCTACTAGGGAGAATGAAGTGGGAAGATCACTTGCACCCAGGAAATAGAGGCTCCAAAGGGCTATGTTTGTGCCACTGTATTCCCACCTGGGTGACAGAGCAAAAAAGGAAAAAAAATTCTTTTTTAGGGAACTGCATACTCTTTTTCACAGTGGCTACACAGGGACATTTTACATTCTCAGTAGCAGTGTACAAGGGTTCCAATTTCTCCACACTCTTGCCAACACTTATCTTTTGTTTTCATCAGCCCTAACAGGTAAGAGGTGATATCTCACTGTGGTTTTGATTTGCATTTCCCTGATGATTAGTAATGGTGAGCATCTTTTTATATAACTGTTGACAATTTCTGTATCTTCTTTGAAGGAATGTCTATTAAAGTTCTTTGGCCATTTTAAATTAGACTATTTGCTCTTTGTTTGCTTGTGTTTTTTTGCTACTGAGTTTAAGGAGTTTTCTAATGTAGTTTGAATATTAATTCTTTATCAGTTATATGGCTTGCAGTTTTTTTCATTTCTTTTTACTCTGTTCATTGTTTCCTTTTCCGTGTCACTTTTTAGTTTGCTGTTGTCCTGTTTACTTATGTTGCTTTGTAGCCCTAGTTTTTGGTGTGATAGCCAAAAAATCATTGCCAAGTCCAATGTAAAAGGGTCCAAGTCCCTGTTGTTATCGTCCAGCAGCTTTATAGTTTTGGATCTTGAATTTAGGTCTTTTGTTCACTTTGAATTCATTTTTGTGCACAGTGTAAGATTAAGGTGCAACTTTATTATTTATATGTGGAAATTTAGTTTTCCCAACATAATTTGCTGGAGATAGTATTTTTTCCCCATCCATAATCTTGGCACCCTTGTTGAGAATCCGTTGACTATATGTGTATTGATTTATTTCTGGACTATTTTATTCCATTAGTCTAAATGTCTGTTTAGACTATAATAATAAATGTAAATGTCTCTAAGTAATATAAATATAAATGTCTGTTTAGACTATAATATATTTCAAAATTAGGAAGTGTGAGGCCTCCAGCTGTATTCTGGCTATCCAGTGATTTTTTGTGGTTTCATACAAATTTTAGAATTGTTTTTTTCTATCTCTACTGTGTGCTGGGTATTTCTGTATTCATACAAATATACTTGAGCTTTTTTCTGACACATAGTTCAGGTGCTTAAAAACAGTTTATCCTTATTTGGATCTTGCTTTTAAGATTTGTTAGAATCAGCATAGCGTTTAGTGTAGTGATAATTATTTCCTACTACTGAAGTAAGACCCTAATGAATATTCTTCCAACGCCCCATAAATTATGAGGTTTTGCTGTCCTGCTGGTGTGAATAAGCATTATTCCCAGTACTGGGTGAGTCTCAGATACCAATAATCATGCAAGAAGGCTCCTTCCTTGGAGCTGGGTAGTTTCCTCACATGTTTATACTTATCAATACTTTTTGAATACTTAAGACAGGCCCTTGAAAAATCTCTCTCTTTCTCTCTCTGTGTATAGTTTTCTCCTCTCTGGCACTCTACCCACTGACATCTAGTCATATTGGCTTTTCTACATTCTTAGCTCCATCTCTTCAGCTCAGGGAATCACACTGTGTGAGTTCCCTCTGCTTGTACAGCACACAGGAAACTCTCGGGGGTGACTGTGAGACTTGGACTATCTGTTTCCCATCATTCAAAGATCACTGGCCTTCACTGCCTGAAATTCAATGTCTTAAAAAGAGTGGTTGCACATATTATATCCACTTTTTAATTATTTTAGGCAGAAGGATAAAGCTGGTCTCCATGACCTCATCTCAATCAGAAGCAGGCATCCTCTCTGACCATTCTTGCTGTACATATCTGCAAGAGTTCTCTTGGCAGGGGAAACTAGTTACTTTCTAGAATATCTTATGTTGTTTTTTAAATTTTACAAACAGGTAAAAAGTAAAGGGATAGCTAAAGATTGATAATGACTATACCAGGGAAAATTATAAAAAGACATTATAAAAGTCTAGATAATGAAGACTTAGAACAAAAATTGTGTACAAAGTTAAATTTTAGAAAGGGTAAGCTACAATAATTTCTGATATGCACTGATTTGTGAAACATCAAAGCTTCCTACTGTACATTAAATGATCTATTTTGTACAGGTTTTTATGTATCCATTACCACATAAATAATTTTTACACTCACAGAGGCATGAAGTCAATGAAACAGATTTTTAAAAAATGGAAAACACTATTAGCACATATTCTTAACCAGAGACTAAAGGCATTTTCCCTTAAATAAAGCATAAAATGGATTTAAGATTAGCACAAAAGATCTTGTGAAGGGAACTATTTCAGCAGGAGAATACAATAACACAAATGTTGAATGACTCTGTCAAGTGGGAATACTAATACTTAAATGTTCTCAGTTGTAAGCAACAGAAACCTCATGTTACTTAAAAATAAATGGAATTTGTTAAAAAAAAAAAAAAGGCATTGGGAGGTTCACAGAACTGATGTGAAAGCTGTAGTGCCTATCTAGGAAACTAGGCTGAAACCAAGGAATTTGGGAGGTTAGACCCACTGCTAAAGCATTCCATAGGTCACAGCTGGAAAAATCCCTACTCCCAGTGAAATGAATTCAAACACGTGCTACTTTTATATGTTACTCAATCAAATTCAAAGTCTTGGGCAAGAGCATTAAGTTGGATAAATCTAATTCATGTGCCTGTATTCCTGCTGCTGGGGTTCAGAGAGAACATGAAATGCTGCCTCCCTCTAAAACTCTCCCAGTGATAGATTCCAGGAATAAAGAGAATAGGTTCAGGTGCTGCACAGCAAATAAAACAACAAGGTCCTCCATTTCTATCATTCTGGAATTTTCATTTTGTTCTGTTTGAAAAAATTGTCTAAGACTTAGACAAGATGCAAAGGGATTAGTGAGAACCCACTCTGTGTAGTGCTGGGTGTTATCAAGCAGGCTGATTTTCTAGGGAATTTTAGCCTTATTCACTTTGCTATTTGATATTGATTAGGTTATTTTACACCTCTCTAAGGGTAGATATTAATTGTAGAAAACAGAGTGATGCCAACTGCTATGGTTTGAATGTCCTCATCAAAACTCACATTGGAATTTAATTGCTATTGTGACAATATTAAGAAGGGGGACTTTTAAGAATTGATTTGATCATGAGGGCTCTGCCCTTATGAATGGGTTAATGCCATTGTCATAGGAATGGTTTAGTTATCATGGAAGTGGGTTCTAGAGAAAGGGATGAGTTCAGCCCCTCCCTTTCCTGCTCTTTCTCCTGCATGCTTCCTCACTATATGATGGCTTCTACCATAGTGTGATGCAGCAAGAAGGCCCTTATCAGATGCAGCCCCTTGACCTTGGACTTCCTAGCCTTCAGAACTGTGAGCTGAATAAGCTTATTTTTTAATGCATTATTCAGTCTGTGATATTCTCTTACAGCAGCAAAAAATGGACTAAGAAACAAATGATTCTTATCTCGTAGCAATGCAAAAGAATTGGTTCAGTAATACAAGTAATGTTTATCTAAAAGAAAAGAGAGCCCCAACATTGTAGGTTTACTGTCAAAAAGAGTTTCACTGTTTACTTATAGAACATTAACCACTTTTAAAATATGAATTATCAATCTTATTCAAACATAATTTCATTCAGTGAATATAAGCATTTTAGTTTCCCCAATTCTCTTTGAACTAGCCTTCCCATCTTGCTAATTCCATCATTAATGTGTTAAGTTTCAGATATGCATTCACTTTATATATGTAAGAATCATGTCCTTAACTATTTGAAATGTATACTTCAATAACGCTTTCTGCCAATATCAATATATTCAGCTTCAAGAGATACCCTGATGTTTCAAGTTTCTCTAGCTCATTTGTGGACAAAAGGTATAAAGAGAAATAAATTTGTTTACCTTGGCACAACTAAGACATACTAGAGAATATTTTTAACTCATACAAATCTAAGAATATCAAATATTCAGAGGCATAATAATACAGTGTTTAAGAGTGTAAACTCCAGAGTCTAAATAGTTGATATTTACTGTTTTCATAACTTAAAGTTACAAGTTATTCAACCTTTTTTTGCCTCAGTTTCCTCTTCTATAAATTTCCGATAATGTCTACTAAGTTATCATGAGGAGTAAATGACTTGGTGAAAGAACTTAAAGTGGCCTAGAAAGAACTTAAAGTGGTGCCTGAAACACAGAAAGCAGCATATACGTATAGTTAATATCATTAATGCTTATCCTTCAGGTTTACAAAGCTCAGATTCATAATCCTTTAAGAGTCAATGGTACCAGTTTTCAAATACAAGGGTTTTATGCCATTCCATATTATGGCAGCTTGTATTTTCCAAAGATAGATCCAATGATATTTCTCATCTCATTTACTGCTTTAGAATGTGAGTGTGGTACACACTTGCCAAGAGGTATTATCTAATTAGCCTACCCATTAAACCTCAGCAGGCTTTAGTGACTACTTGACCAATAAAATGTGACAGAAGAAACACTCTGAAACTTCTGGGTTAGATCACAAGAAACCTTGCAACTTCGGCTGTATCTCTTGAAACACATGCTGTTGGGATGCTCTGTCTTAGAATCCAGCCCCCACGTCCCGAGAAACCCAAGACACAGTTCCCAACCAATAGCCAACATCAACTGTCAGCCATGTGATTGAGTAATTTCATATGCACACCCCAGGTGAGCCTGAAATTGCAAGACAGATTGCAAGCAACAGCCTCCCCGCTAAACCTAGCAATGCAGAGAACCATGAGAGATAAAAGTAAGTTGTTATTTTTAAACTGTTAGGCTTTAAGATGGTTTGTTATGCAGCAATAGTCAACTAATACATGTACCCTTTTGGTCACCTTGCTGCAGGTTCTAAAAAAAAAAAAAAAAAAGAAGAGACTTTTTGGTTTCTCTCATCTGTAAGTTGATCTACCTAAACACTATGCTACGAGCAAAAGCAAACTAAAATTCTAGCTGTTGCAAACTGCCAAGTCTTCTTGGATATAATCTGGACAGAATATACATTTACAGCTTAGTTAACGGTAATTTTCAGTATAAATATTTGAAAGTAATAAAAGGTCTTTCAAGTGTTTCTCAACTTATGCTCTTCCCTCTCTTCAGGAATTCTAAATCGGCTTTTAATCTAATTAACACTGGCTGCTACTGAGCTCCATGATTTAAAAAACCCTATGTGGGTAAAAACAGAATGATGTACCATTTAAACATTGTAAGTGGTTTGACACTTTTCCATTTTTGGAAAGTGTCAATACTGGATTATGTGTGTGTGGCAGATGACCTTGGTTTAGAGCAAGATAAGCCAGTGGACTTTCAGTTATGCAGAAATATAATAATGATTTCTAAAAATATGAAGGGTTGAGGCTGCCACTCCAAAGAACTGAGCGTTCTGTACAACAGTGTAAAGTGTTGTCTTACAGGAAAGCAGAAGTATAGCTTTGTAAATAATATTGTCTTTAAAGTAGTGATTTTCAAACTTGAAACAACTTTTAAAATAAGTTATCGGGGCCAGGCGCAGTGGCTCACGCCTATCATCTCAGCACTTTGGGAGGCCGAAGTGGGCAGATCACCTGAGGGCAAGAGATCGAGACCAGCCTGGCCAACATGGCGAAACCTCATCTCTACCAAAATTACAAAAATTAGCCAGGCACGGTGGTGGGTGCCTGTAATCCCAGCTACTCAGGAGGCTGAGGCAGGAGAATTGCTTGAAACCGAAAAGTGAAAGTTGTAGTGAGCCAAGATGGTGCCACTGCACTCCAGCCTGGGTGACAAGAGCGAGACTCCATCTCAAAAAAAAGAAAAAGAAAAGAAAAAAAGAAAAAGAAAAATTATTGGAAATCCTCAACACTGTTTTAAACTATTATCATAAAATTATTTAAACATGTACACACACAAAAGAAATAATCATTGAGTGCCAACTTAATCTCAGGCACTATTCTAGGCCCCGCTAATAGACTATGTCCCTGAACTCTGGAAGTATGTAATCTGGTGGAACTATGATTGCAAGTGGACCTGACAACTTACTTTCTACACATGGTTTTATTCAAGATAGAAAAATACAGATTTGGGAAAATGCATTAATGCTGCACTATTATAATCTGATGTCTTTGAAAGGCTAAAGGGCACGATGCCTGTGTGGACAGGAGTGGAGATTCCCTGGGAGAGATTAGATGCTCATGCTGTGAATTGTCCTGAAAAAGGGCTAAACCAGGGGCCAGAAATGGGGATTCAGAAAGTAGGCTTTAGAGGTATGATAAAGATAACCTCTCTCCAGGTTCCTGTCAGTCACATCTGGAGTATGAGGCAAAAAGTTGGCCACAAAGCCCATTCTACATTTAGAAACACAGTTGCAATCATTTTAAAAACCAATGAAAATGTTAGAAAACTGAGGAAAAATTATTGGTTCCAAAGTTTGAAAACTGCTAAATGAATATTAATACATATTTGATTAAATGCCTACAAAATACAACATTATATCAACAGTATTAATTTTTAAAATTTGTATTCATTAAAATTACATTTGAAAAGAATTACTGGTCAGATTACCTCATTTGATGAGAATTCTCAAATATGCACAATTGCCAATGTATCACTGCCAATCGTAAATGACTTGCCAGATAATTCCAAAGGAAACATAAAAATCCACTCATATAGTCAATATGAAATTAATATGGGCTATGGGTATGTGTCAAAGCATTTGATAGGAAGTGAGATATGGTCTCTAAAACTTTGAGAACTTACAGGCAACAAAGATCTTAAATGCTGAGCAAAGGTCTGATTTCCTGGAGTCCTTTCAGCATTGGTAAGTGCTTCCCTCCCCATGTTGAAGCAGGTATTAAATGAGGAGGGGTATCAGTAAGGGACCACCAGAGCCACTGTAAACTCATAGAGTACCTTTGAGTGATTTAGAAAAAGGTGACTCCCTTTAGGTAAATGCAGCCCCCGCCAGGGTACAGCTCTTGATGAGTTGGGAGTAGAATGGATTTCAGCTTCAATTCGTCTATAGCCCAGGAGGCACATAAAGGCTGAAATCCATTGTACTACCTTCTCAGCAAGAGCTGTACATCTTTATTCAGAATACAACATGTACAAGCACTCAGTATAGCCATGAACAGTATCCTGTGGAAATGTTTCCGTTTGTGTAGTAACTGTTGGTTATCCTGTGGCTCTACGTCCTTTTCACAGTCCTGAAACTTTAGTCAAGTATTCATGGAAAGTTTTGGCCTGGTCACTACTTTGCTGTAGAAAATGGAGGGGAAGAATTTGTTCCACTCTTGGGACAAAAAGAAGAGCAAGATTCCCTTCTCTAAGGTCAAAAGAGTGTAAGTAAAGATAGTTGTGTGCAGTAGGGTGACAATCTGGCTCTTATCATCAGCCAAGGCAGGCTAGGCCAGAGCCTAAAAGCATGAAAACTCATTCCCAAACACAAGACAACAAACGCTAGAACCCTTCAAATAACTGGGGGACATGTGTGAGTACAGTGTATGATAGCTGATTGAGGCTTGAGCACTATACATTGGGTACTTGAAATTCAAATTTATTTTATAGTCACAGGCTAGTGAAGTTAAAGTACTAAACTATAGCTTCTTTGCTTAACAGAAACTCTAGTCTAACAAGAAATTCAAGCAAAATTAAAAGAATGTCCAATAAAACATAATAAAAACAAATAATGTCTTTTCAACTGAAGCTCTAAGATATCAGTAATTACCTTAATGTAAATAGCCCAAATACACAAATCAACAGACAGAGATTGATGGAGTATATAATAAAACACAGCTCATCTATATGCTGTTTATAAGAAACTCACTTTGAAATCAACAAAAAGGATTGTATACTTCTATCTACTAAGGTGAACTTCAGAAAAATAAAATGACTAGTGACAAAGCGGCACATTACTTAATAATAGAAGAATCAATCCATCAGGAAGACATATGATTCTAAATATGTGCTCACCAAACAATAGAGCCTTAATATACATAAAACAAAAAGACGGACCTGAAAGAAAAAGTAGACAAATCCACAGAGTTGGGAATTTTAACACTTACCTCTCACCAACTGATAGAATTACTAAACAGAAAATCAGCAAGGACATAGAAGATCTGAACAATAAAATCAACCAACATGATCTAATTGGCATCTATAGAACCTTACAGTCAATAACAGCAGATTTCAATTCTTCAAATTTGTTATATGGTCCTATATTCTGGGCCATAAAACAAACCTAAGAAATTTAAAGAATTAAAATCATACTTTTTTTTTTCTGATCAAACTAGAAATGAGTAACAGAAAGAAAATGACATAATCTCTAAATACATGGACATTAAACAACATACTTTTACATAATCTATGGATCAGAGATAGTCTCAAAGAAACTTTTGACGTACTTAGAACTGAAATGCAAATACAACCTATCAATATACATACGATATAGCTAAAGCAGTGTCGAGAGATAAATTTATTGTATTAAAATGCTTATATTAAATGCAGAGAGGTCTCAAATGAATCAACAAACTAGAAAAAGAAAAGCAAAATAAATCCAAGCAAATATAAAGATGGAAAAAAGATAATAGAAGAAATAAATAAAATTGAAAATAAATAATAAAGAAGAATCAATGGAAAAATCTGCTTCACTGAAAAAAATCAAGAAAATTAATAAAACTCTACCAAGACTGACAAATAGAGAAAAGATCCAAGTCACCAAGGTCAAGTATGGAACAAAGGGTATACTACAGATCCTGCAGCCATTAAAAGAATAAGGGAATTCTGCAAAAAACTACATACACATATATTCAACAACTTAGAAGAAATGGACCTCTTTCTCAAAGACTGTTAAACCAAACCAAGGTGAACTAGATAACATAAATAGTCCTATTACCATTACAGAAATCGAATTCATTATTTAAAAGTTCTTGAAAGTTTTAGGCTAATGTTCACTGGGAAATTCTAAATGCTTTTTTTAAAGACCAATTTTGCATAATCTCTTCAAAAAAATAGAAGAGGAGGGAATACTTTCCAACTCATTTTGTGAGGCAGGTGTTTTCATGACACCAAAACTAGGCAATATAAAAAAGATAAAATATAAATTCTTCCAGATTTTCTGTTGGTTTTACCTACATCAAAATGCTGTTTTCAGTTTATCCAATAAATATGTGGATGTATTTTTTAAAATCCATTTGCCTTCCCAACTTAGACTTCTGGTCCCACTCTTCAGAAGAACTATTTCTAAGAGAATGCAATGAGCATTCACTTCTTAGTCAAAGCGGTAAGGATGTCTTTCCAAAATGCAACTGTCTTCTCCAAAAGTGTCCTGTGAACAGCAAGACCCACAGAAGAGTAAGCAGCAAAATATACTAAGTGTGAGACTTCACAAAGTTAATTTCTTATCTTTGATCAGAAGTCTTTGTGGATTCACTAACCGATCCTCCATGAACCCTCTTAAAAGTTCAAAATCTCAAAATCATTCTTCCTAAAGAAAACCCCTTGCATCAATGGCAGATCACAATTTCTCTTCATTTGCTTCCATTTGGAGTTAACATAAATTATATATGGAGTGACAGACAGGAAAAGAAAACTCAAATACCCTAGCGATGGGGATACTATTAAAAGAGTCAACCTTAGTTTTTTTTTTTTTTGAGACAGAGTCTTGTGCTGTCGCCCAGGCTAGAGTGAAGCAGCGTGATCTCGTCACACTGCAACCTCTGCCGCCCCCCGCACCTGGTTCAAGCTCCTGCCTCAGCCTCCTGAGTAGCCAAGACTATGGGGGTGCACCACCATGCCTAGCTAATTTTTGTATTTTTATCAGAGGCAGGATTTCACCATGTTGGCCAGGCTGGTCTCAAACTCATGATCTCAAGTGATTTGCCTGCCTCCACCTTGATTCTCATTTTTCAGTTGCTCTAACGAGTCCTGTTTCCAAGACTCATCAGAACACATCACCCTTGACTTTTGAGAGCAAGGCAGCTAAACGATCCCAGGAATATTAGCATGAGCCTTAATACTTAAGAGCAACCCCACTAAGAACAATGCACAACTTTTCCTAATAAGCCATTCTACTGCTCTGCACCACTACCTTGTTAATAGCCTCTGGCACCCCTGCCGGGCTACCATTAGCAAGAACAGCCATGCGCCCAACTCACCCATGGGTCTGGGCACCCTCCTTTCCAAAATGGTTGCTTTGAGCTCAGCCACAAGACCTAACATGCCTGTTTTCCTTGCAACTGCCTCTATGCGAAACCAGGTGAATTTATTCTCTGAAAAAAATACATGCCAGAATGTTAAGCACTCTTCCAAAGAAACACAAAGTTGGAGTGGGAATCTGTGCAGATGCAATCAGCCCAAACCGCATAAAATAATGCCATAATTTCAGTGTCACAAATCCATAATGTTAACTACTTCTTTTAACATTTAATAAATGGAAACCTGCCTTTCTCGTTTTAGAATATGAATTCATAATTTCTAGTAAAAATTATCATCTCTGAACAGAAGCTGCACAGGCCCACAAAGACAAGTATTCAACCAGGAAAACTTAGTGCTACAAGAGCCACATCATCCCCTACTACAGGGCCCCTATGGAAAGCATGGAAAAGTGGACAAAGGATACTTTAGACAATGTTTCTTGGGTGCTTGGGGACTCTCTAACAGACATGTCCTTCACCTTTTGAAGGAAAGGAAAATGAATTTTCTACCTGTTTCTTTATAAGACCTGATATAATATAATGGTTTTTAAATGGATTTTGACTACAATTTTTCATAGCCTGAGGGTATTTTTTGAAAAAGTGGTCATATTTTCAATATTTTACTGATGCTTTGCATTAATCATTTGAAAACACCATCTGCCTTCTTTGCCAAGGGCCCCAGTTCTGAATTTAGAAGAGAAAGTACAACCAAAACCCCACAGAGACAAAATTTAAAGTCTGTTAAAAACACTAACCCAGAGATTCATTCTGTGTACAGTAGAGCAGGGTCCCAGGTGACTTCTCTGGAGCAGTGAGATGGTAGCTGGCTCTCCATGAAGGAAAACGCTGTTTAACCATTAAAACGCTGTTCACCAGGGCCACGGAAGTGCACTTCAGAGGGCCATCCCAACAGAAAAGCACCCAGGTCATGAGGCTCCTCCTGTGTGACAAGTGTTGGCAGTGCCAGGTGGAGGGTTACTAAATGACAGGATATCTCTCTATGGTTTATTTCTATGTAATTGGTAGTACGCTGCCTTGCAGCATTTGGGGTTGTTTTGTATGTGTGTTGTAGGAGTAGGGGAGTTGTTGGGCATGTTTTGTTTTCACAGTTCAAGGGTCAGAAATATTATCTTTTCAGTTAGTTATCATCATTGAGATAAGGGCTATCCTATCTCAATGATCAAGGCTCCCCAAAAAAGAAAGCATAAAATCAAGCATTGTGAGGAGCAGAAAAAAGACAAGGGCAGGGCTTAAGCTCTTGGATAATTTTCCACCTTCACAGCCTCTCTCTTTCTTAGGAGCCCTCCAAGGAGCCTGAACTGTGAACGGGGGTTTTTCCACTGCAGGAGTGGGCTGCTGGGGTTTGCATATATGTGATGTGCAAAAACTGTCAAGTCAAATTTCATATGTGCCTTTCTCTGTGGCCAGAAAAAGAATACGAGTCTTGGTATTTTTCTAATCTAGTCAATGCTTGGAACTTTCAGGACAATTTATTATCGTGTAAGTTGCAGTATAGAATAGTAAAATCTGGGTTTTGCTTTTAAACCCATGGGAAGGATTTATACCCAAAACCGTATTTGGTCCTGCATACTCAGGGGATAAGATTTCTTCACTTCAAATATGTTAATTTAAAAAACTGAGGCACTAATATTTCACATGTCAAAACTTCACTGGCCAATTTTAAATTTCAAATCAAACCTTCCCCCATGGAATTCTCACAGGAACTCTGTGCCTCATAACCAATTTCTGTGTCATTTCAGGGCCTGACTGCTTTTTTAGCATGATAAATTCTTTTGGAGAGTATTTCACCTCATGTTAGTCTAAGGACTCTTCTCCTATACTTCTAGTTCCTCCAAGTCCATTAAATGAGATCATTTTCCTCACTCTGCACTTATTAATCATACACTTATCTGACTGAAAATCTCATATCACCCACTTTGCCTTCATTTGTGTTCCCATCTCATAGTTCCATTTAATATGTCTAAAAACTCATTTCTCATGTGCAGTCTCAAATTTCTCTGCCTTCCATCCATAAGTGGGAATGAAAATATGTTCCATAGGTTACAAGTGACTTCAGACCAAAGGTGCTATGAAGCTGTAATCAAATTGCACAAACACTAAAGTAACATGAATAAAGAAACTAGTAGGTGATATTTTCTGTCAACATAATAAAGAAGGTTAAAACTTAGCTCCATACACATACAATCTGCTACAAATTATTTTCCTGAAGTTATATAGGTTGTCACTTCACAAAATTGTTCAACGTTTTTAAATGATTTATTTATTTATTTGAGACAGGATCTTACTGTGTTGCCCAGGCTGGAGTACAATGGTGTGATTATGGCTAACTGTAGCCTCTACCTTCTGGGCTTGAGTGATCTTCCCAGCTTAGCCTCCCGAGTAGCTGGAACTACAGGCATTTGCCACCACACTCATTTTTTAAATTTTTTTCTTTAGAAACAGGATCTATGTTTTCCAGGCTGGTCTTGAACTCCCGGGCTCAAGCAATCTTTCTGCTCTGGCCTCCCAAAGTGCTGGGATTACAGGTATGAGCCACTGTGCCTGTTCTCAATACTGTGTTGTTGTTGTTTTTTTAAGTATAGCTGTAGATAAAGGTCTCTGTGCTTTACCATATGTTCCCATAGTTAATTTCACTTTGCATAGTATCTGTTATCTTTGGCATTATCATCCTTTTTCAAATCCCTACTTATCCCTTTGTCTTCTTGCACAACTACACAGCAAAATAGGAAAACATACATGCGAAGTAACATCAAAAAATACGCTTGAGGCTTAATATAATATGCTGTACTATATATGCTTTTAGGCACTTTTTCACTGTCAGAAAGTAAAATGCCATGACTTACATGGAGAAAAGAAATTTTGCTCAAATTTTCTCCTCTGGATTATGGAAGAAATACAATGGCAAATGTCAAACTCAGAGAATAATTCCTGGAATAAAATTTATAGTGAAACCAGACAATTCACTGCTTCCCTAAAGCCAATTATGTATGCTAAATAGCAGTCACTATTTTTCGTTTGTTTGTTCTTTTAGTTTTTATTTTTTTTTATAGTCGGGGATACACGCACTTGTTATATGGGTATATGGCATACTGCTGGGGATTGAGCCTCTAGTGTATTTATTACCCAAATAGTGAACATTGTACCTAACAGGTAATTTTTCGACCTTTATCCACTCTCACTTTTCTTTCTTTGGAGTCCCAGTGTCTATTGTTTTCATCTTTATGTGTATCCATTGCTTAGTTTTCACTTATAAGTGAGGACATATAGTATTTGGTTTCAGGTTTCTCAGTTAGTTCACTTAGGATAATAGCCTCTAGCTCCATCCATGTTGCTGCAAAGAACAAGATTTCATTTGTTAATGGCTGCATAGTACTCCATGGTATATGTATCACATTTTCTTTATCCAGGCAACTGCTGATGGATACTTAGGTTGGTTCCATGACTTTGATATTGTGAATGGTGCTGCAGTGAACATATGAGTACAGGTATCTTTTTGATATAATGATCTTTTTTCCCTTAGATAGATAAGCAGTACTGGGATTGCCAGATCAAATGATAGTTCTCTGAAAAATCTCTATTCTGTTTTCCATACAGGTTGAACAAATTTACATTCCACCAACAACATATAAACATTCCCTTTTCTCCATATCCATGCCAACATTTGTTGTTTTTGACATTTTAATAGTAGCCCGTCTGACTGAGGTAAGGTATCTCATAATTTCTCTCATGATTGGTATTGTCAAGCATTTTTCCACGGCTTTGTTGGCTGCCTGTCTTTCTTCTTTCAAGAAATGTCTGTTCACATCTTTTGCCCAGTTTTTTTTTTTTTTTTAGAGACAGAGTCTCGCTCTGCTGCCCAGGCTGGGGTGCAGTGGCACGATCTCGGCTCACTGCAATCTCTGCCTCCCGGTTTCTAGCAACTCTCCTGCCTCAGCCTCCTGAGTAGCTGGGACTATAGGCACATGTCACCACACCTGGCTAATTTTTTGTATTTTAGTAGAAACAGGGTTTTACCATATTGCCCAGCCTTGGACTCCTGAGCTCAGGCAATTCACCCTGCCTCAGCCTCCCAAAGTGCGAGGATTACAGGCATGAGCCACCACATCCGGCTTGCCCAGCTTTTAATGGGGTGGTTTTTATTCTTGAGTTCCTTGTCAGAGGCATAATTTACAAATGCACTGACTAGTTTTTGTTGAGCACTTACTATGTGCTAGGCATATGTACTGTACACATATACATTACTCACCAACTCAAGGAAGTTATTAATGAACCCATCTTATGAATGAGGCAAATGGGATCATCCATCCCATTGAGATCCTACAGTTCATATGGGACAAAGCCAGCAAATGATTAAGTGTTACATTTAGTATGGAATAAAGCCAGAATTCACACCCAGGTCTGTCTGTCACCAAGGGCTGTGCCATTTCCCTCTGCCACTGTGAAGAGATATCTTTTACGGGAAAATTAGCCTACTGCATTTGGCTATAACTTTTCCAGTGTAGATCCTGGTCACTCAACTTTAAAAAACAACAGGTTGCATAAAAAATAAATTTTTTAGAAGTAGAAATTAGACAAAAAAGGCTCTAGGAAAACTATTCTTTAACATGAACCTGAAACATGAAAACAATGAACAATTCATCAGTTGTTTATGGCAATTGCCCAGGTACTTCAGGGTACTGTGAAAGTACAGTCACTTCCATGTCATCCCTAGACCTCTAAAAGAATCCCATAGAAGTCTGTACTAACTTTAGGCCCTGAGAAATTGGTTACGCACTAGTCACATAAGCCCATGTGTTAAATTTGTGCCACAATAAAAGTATCTCCCAGAACTTGCCTTCCTTTAGGAACACAGGGAGAAAATTATAAACTGTATAGTGGAGTTTAGAAAACAAAGCAATCTAAGTAAGACCAGTACACGTTGATCATCTTTGCTACAACATCCATGTATTAAAAAGTAGTATGAGTGGAAGACTTCTCCAAGGTTGCCTATGAAATGCAGCCAAGAGGATCATCTCCCACTGAGGGAAGGAGACATTGGGTGACTCGCAGGCTACTAGCAGATCTTTAGAGTTCTAAAGATCTGTCATTTAGAGTGACAGAGAGGGAAGACACAGATACTGGGCTGAAAGGGGAGGAAGCGTGGAACCCTGCATGGGGCTACCATACCCTAGGACTTGTTCCTGGTCCCCAATGACTCCTGTGGAAGGGGTGGGTTGAACAGGCAAGGAGCAACCTACTCTCAATGTGAGCCTCTGGAATGCCCATGCAGGAGACCTCTTGAACACCATGGACACTTGTGTTGGCAAGGAGAGCTTCTTAGAGAAGTGGTAGGGACAGAACACCGACTGGTGCAGAGTCCAGAGGGCTTGGTGCAAGAACATCTATGGTGGAGCACAATCAGGGATGCCCATCCCCCTAGGCTCAACTTGCTCTCATGGGAGACTTTAGCCCTAGGGGAACTATCCGACCTGAACCCTGCAAGGTAGTCTTGCCCATGAGACTGAGCAGTCCAATCTGAGAACTTGGTGTGCTGGCCTGTCTCAGGGGCCCCAGCCTGGCCACACCTGTTTGCAGTACAGCCCCTGGAGGCCTCAGTCATAGCTCCTGTGCTGGCGGACTGCACCTGACTAGAGGAGTGCTCCGGCAGAACACCCCTGCAAACCAGCCCACCTGCTCCCTCCCCCATTGCAGCCTCCCCTGTGCCACTTTGCCTGCAAACACTTGCCCAGGGCCACACCCTGCATTGCTTTACAGGCATTTGTGTGCACCAGAGGACCTTGCCTTTTCTTCCTGCTAGCACATTTGTGCGTGTGACCATGCCAAGCTACTGCTGCCAGCATGAGTGAACTCTGCCCTTCTACCCGCCACCGCGCCACCATTGTCACAAAAGACATTTATTAGTAAGAAAGAGAAGCAGGCACCAGGATTTAAGGCAGGAAGAAATAGGCTAACCCTACTGTTTTGTGCAAATGTAGTTGGGTTTATCCTCAGGACAGCCCTTATCAATAAAGTTGCTAACTCCAGAAGCTTGAAGGGGAAATATAAACACCAGCAGCCAATCTTTTGTTTGTATAGCAAGTCCTGGACAATAAAAACCATTTTTCTGGGTTGTTCCATTGATGCTTTTTCTCTGAAATCAGGAAGCACCTTGCCAGCATGGGACTGCCTTTTAACGTTCTTTTGACATTGGACAATGGCCCAGTCACCCAGACTCTCATGAGTTCAAAATCAAAGATTGGTGCCTACTTGCCCCTAAACATAACATCTCTAATTCAGCCTGTAGATCAGTGGGTCATAAGAATCTTTAAGGTTCATTACACAAGATATTCTATGAAAAGATTGTCAATACTATGGAAGAGAACCCTGACAGAGAGAACACAATGAAAATCTAGGATTACACTATAGAAGATGCTATTGTTAATACAGAAAAAGTTGTGAAAGCCATCAAGGTGAAAACGATAAATTTTTGCTGAAAAAAACTGTCAGATGTTGCATATGACTTCACAGGATTTATGAGAGCACTAATCAAGGAAATAATGAAAGATATTAAAATGGCAAAAAAGAAGTGAATAGTGAAGGGTTTCAAGATGTGGGTATTGGAGAAGTTGAAGAGCTAGTAGGTATCACACCAGAAGAATTAACTGAAGATAACATGATGGACATGAGTGCTTTCAAACCAGTGCTAGACAATGAGAAAGACATAGAGGAAGCAATGCCAGGAAAAAAAAATTGATTTTAGACAATTTGGCTAAAGAGTCCCAGTTATTCAAGACTGCTTTTAACTTCTTTTACAACATGGGTCTTTTGTGTGGTACAGGCACTGAAACTAAAGTAGATGGTAGTTAGATGTTATAAGAAGGATCAGTACTTATAGAAACATTTTTAGGGCTGGGTGTAGTGTATCATGTCTGTAATTACAACATTTTGAGAGGCCACGGCAGGAGGATTGCTTGAGGTCAGTAGTTCAAGACCAGCCTGGGCTACATAGTAAGATACTGTCTCTATAAAAAAAAAAATTAAAAAAAGAAAAATTAGTCAGGAGCATGGCTATAGTCCCAGCTACTTGGGAGGCGGAGGTGGGAGGATCTCTTGAGCCCAGGAGGTTGAGGCTGCAGTGAGCTATGATTTCACCACTGCGCTCTAGCCCAGGTGACAGAGACTCTGTCTCTTCAAACAAAACAAAACAAGAAAGATTTTTTAGGGAAGTGAGAAACAAAAAAGTCAGACAAAAATCACAATGCATTTCTATAAGGTTACACCGAGGGTACCTAACTCTTTTGCCTCCTCTTCCACCTCTGCCACCCAAGACAGCAAGACCAACCACTCCTTATCCTCTTCCTCCTCAGCCTACTCAACATGAAGATGAGGAGGATAAAGACCTTTATAATGATCCACTTCCCCTTAATGAACAGTGAGATGTTTTCTCTTCCTTATGCTTTTCTTAACAACATTTTTTTCTCTACCTTATTGTAAAAATAGTCTATATAATACACATAACATACAAATTTTATGTTAACTGACCATTCATATTCTTGATAAGGCTTCCAGCCAACAGTAGGCTGGAAGAAGTAGGAGAAGTTTCTGACTTTACCTGGAGCTGAGGAAAGTGGTTAAGTTTCGAGGGAGTCAAAAGTCATACAGGGATTTTTTTTTTACTGCTCAGGGAGTTCACCCTCCTAACTCCTGCATTGTGCAAGGGTCAGCTATTGTTTAAACATTTTGATGATTAAAAATTAAGCCTCAGTTACCTGAAGTTTATACTACATGAAATATCTCTCTGATGATGCCAGATATCACAATTTAATCCAGATGGCAGGTATGGTAACACACTGCCTCCTGGCCAAGGGCAACAAGCTCCTCTCCTTGATGATAAATAATCCAGCCCTCCATTGCAAGGCTCCCCTGCCTACTTTCCCTGATAATGAAATGAGACAGTAGTGGAGAAATTACTTTTAAAAAGCACTCAGTAAGTCAGGATTACATTGCAGTTACAGATAGAGCAGTCTGTAGAGGCTTGCATTGTGAATTTTAGCTCCAGATAACTGGAAGAACAAACCAGCAACCTTGAGAGGACCAGTAAATCCTCTGAAGGAAGCAGACCACTCCTGCAGGACCCAGGAGACACCCCAAACTGCTCCAACTGTAGAAGTGGGAAAGGGAGACTCTCTTCTCCTGAAATACACCCCCCACTGGAGAACCTATGGGAGAAATTTTTGACTTTACCTGAAGCTGAGTGCATTTAGAGAGGTGAGTGAAATACAGGGGTAGAGGAAGGAGCAGAAAGGCCCTGGGAGCTTTCTGCGTCCCCTGGTAGGCCATTCCTTCCTGGCACCACAGGGATCCATTGAGAGGGCAGCCAGAGAAGCAAGGGGTAAAACTTCACAAGGAGAAGGAATTCTCTAGCTGAACTTTGTAACAATTTGAATGGGATGAGAAGCTGACCAGAATTTGGGGGAGAGTGCAAATCCAGTGTGAGGATTCCACAGGCAGGGGAAGAACCAAGCCCTTTTCTTTGGCAGCTGGGAGACAGGTAGCCTGGGGCAAGTTTTCAAGGCCATCTCACCCTCTGCCTGGAAACAGACTCAGGGGTTTCCTGAGGTTGGGGGTGGGGCATGGTGGGAGTAAGACCAACCCTTCAGTTTGTGTGGGAGCTGGATGAGGCCTGTGACTTCCCTTCCCTGACAACCTGTATGACTCAGTGGCAGCAGCCATAATCCTCCTAGGTACCCAACTCCAGTGACCTAGGAATCTCACTCCCATCCCTCACAGCAGCTGCTGTAAGATCTGCCCAAGCAGAGTCTGAGCTCAGATACGCCTCACCCTGCCCTCACCCGATGCTCCTTCCCTATACACCCTGGTAGCAGAAGACAAAGGGTGACATATAATCTTGGGAGTTCTAGGGCCCTGCCTACCTCCAGTCCCTTTCCACACTACTACAGCTGATGCTCTCTGGAAAGTTCCACCTCATCACAGGAGACCAACTGGCACAAAAACAATATTAAATCACCAAAGCTAAGAATTCTCACAGAGTCCATTGCACTCCCTTGTCACCTCCACCAGAACAAGTGCTGGTATCCACGGCTGAGAGGCCCATAGATGATTCACATCACAGGACTCTATGCAGCGTACTAGCCCAGAGGCAGGTAGACTCGCTGGGTGGCTAGACCCAGAAGAGAGACAACAATGACTGCAGTTCAGCTCACAGAAAGCCACGTCCTTAGGAAAAGAGAGAGTACTACATCAAGGGAACATTCTGTGGGACAAAAGAATCTGAACAACAGCCTTTAGTCCTAGACTTTCCATCTCACAGAGTTTATTCAAATGAGAGAGAACCAGAAAACCAACCCTGGTAATATGACAAAACAAGGCTATTCAACATCTCTCAAAAATCACATTAGTTCACCAGCAATGGATCCAAACCAAGAAGAAATCCCAGATTTGCCTGAGAAAGAATTTAGGAGGTTACTTATTAATCTAATCAGGGAGGCACCAGAGAAAAGTGAAGCCCAGTGCAAGAAAATCCAAAAAATGATACAAGAAGTGAAGGGAGAAATATTCAAAGAAATAGATAGCTTAAAGAAAGAAAAGATTAAAATCAGGTAACTTTGGATACACTTTTAGAAATGTGAAATACTTTGGAAAGTCTCAGCAATAGAATTTAAAAATAGAAGAAAGAAATTCGGAGCTCAAAGACAAAGTATTCAAATTAACCCAGTCCAACAAAGACAAAGAAAAATGAATTAGAAAATATGAACAAAGCCTCTAAGAAGTCTGGGATTATGTTAAACAACCAAACCTAAGAATAATTGGTGTTTCTAAGAAGAGAATTTTAAAAGCTTGGAAAACATATTTGGGGGAATAATTGAAGGAAACATCCCCAGCCTTACTAGAGACCTAGCCTTCCAAATACAAGAAGCACAAAGAAACTCATTGCAAAAAGATCATCACCTGAGCATGTTGTGGTCAGGTGATCCAAAGTTAAGATAAAGGAAAGAATCTTACGAGCTGTGAGACAGAAGCACCAGGTAATCTGACAGATTTTTCTATCAGAAAAGACATAGTCTTTTTCAGACAAACAAATGATGAGAGAATTTGCCATTATCAAGCCACCACTACAAGAACTGCAGAAAAGGAGCTCTAAATCTTGAAACAAATCCTGGAAACACATCAAAACAGAACCTCTTTAAAGCATAAATCATACAGAATCTATAAAACAAAAATACAAGTTAAAAAGCAAAAGCAAAAAAACAAACAAAGTAGACAAGCAACAAAGCTCAGGATGATTGCCACAGTACCTCACATTTCAATACTAACATTGAATGCAAAAGGCCTAAATGCTCCACTTAAAAGACACAGAATTGCAGAATGGATAAGAACTCACCAACCACATTGAGATGCCATCTCACACCAGTTAGAATGGTGATCATTAAAAATCAGGAGACAACAGATGCTAGAGAGGATGTGAAGAAAAAGGAACATTTTCACACTGTTGGTGGGAGTGTAAATTAGTTCAACCATTGTGGAAGACAGTGTGGTGATTCCTCAAGGATCTAGAAATAGAAATTCCATTTGACCCAGCAATTCCATTACTGGGTATATACCCAAAGGATTATAAATTATTCTTTTATAAAGACACATGCACACGTATGCACATTGCAGCACTGTTTACAATAGCAAAGACCTGGAACCAACTCAAATGCCCATCAATGATAGACTGGACAAAGAAAATGTGGCAAAGATACACCATGGAATACTATGTAGCCATAATAAAGGATGGGTTCATGTTCTTTGTAGGGACATGGATGAATCTGGAAACCATCATTCTCAGCAAACTGACACAAGAACAGAAAACCAAATAAAGGTACATGTTCTCACTCATAGGCAGGTGTTGAACAATGAGAACACATGAGCACAGGGAGGGGCGCATCACACAATGGGGTCTGTTGCAGGGGTGCTAAAGGAAGGACAGTGAGGTTGGGGAAGGATAACATGAGGAGAAATGCCAGATAGAGGTGATGGGGGATGGAGGCAACAAACCACCTTGCCATGTATATACCTATGCAACAATCCTGCATGATCTGCACATGTACCCCAGAACCTAAAGTACAATAAAAAAATAAAATAAAATAAAATAACTCACCAACCAACTATCTCCTCCTTTAGGAGACTCGCCTAACACATAAGGATTTATATAAACTTAAAGTAAAGGGGTAGAAAAAGGCATTTCATGCAAATGGACACCAAAAGTGAGCAGGAGTAGCTGTTCTTATATCAGACAAAACAAACTTTAAAGAAACAGAAGTTAAAAGAGACAAAGATGAACATTATATAATGGTAAAAGGCCTTGTCCAACAGGAAAATATCATAATTCTAAACATATATGCGCCTAACACTGGAGCTCCCAGTGTTACTGGTCTATTAGTAATATATAAAACAATTACTAATAGACCTAAGAAATGAGATAGATGGCAACACAATAATAGTTGGGGACTTAATACTCCACTGATAGCACTAGACATATCATCAAGAGAGAAAGTCAATAAAGAAACAATGGATTTCAACTATCCCTTGGAACAAATGGACTTAGCAGATATATACAGAACATTTCTTCCAACAATGACAGAGTACATATTCTATTCAACAGTGTGTGGAACTTTCTCCAAGACAGACCATATGATAGGCCATACAATGAGTCTCAATAAATTTAAGAAAATTGAAATTATATCAAACACTCTCTTAGACCACAGTGGAATAAAACTGGGAATCGACTCCAAAAAGAATCTTCAAAACCATGCAAATACATGAAAATTAAATAACCTGCTCCTGAATGAACGTTGGGTCAAAAATGAAATCAAGATGGAAATCAAACAATTCTTTGGACTGAATGACAATAATGACACAACCTACCAAAACCTCCAGGATACAGCAAAGGCAGTGCTAAAAGGAAAGTTTTTAGCCCTAAACATCTATTTCAAAAAGATTGAAAGAGCACAAACTGATATTCTAAGGTCACACCTTAAGAAACTAGAGAAATAAGAACAAACCCAAAGCCAAATCCAGCATAAGAAAGGAAATAACCAAGATCAGAGCAGAACTAAATGAAATTAAAACCAAAATAATACAAAAGATAAATAAAACAAAAAGCTGGTTCTTTAAAAAGATAAATAAAACTGATAGACCATTAGTGAGATTAACCAAGAAAAGAAGAGAGAAAATCTAAACAACCTTACTAAGAAATGAAACAGGAGATATGACAACTGACACCACTAAAATACAAAAGATTATTTAAGGCTACTATGAACACCTTCATGCAAGTACCCTAGAAAACCTAGAAAGATGGATACATTCCTGGAAAAATATAACCCTCCTAGTTAAATCAGGAAGAACTAGATACCCTAAACAGGCCAATAACAAGCAGAGAGATTGAAATGATACTTAAAGATTACCAATAAAAAAAATTCCAGGACCAGACAGATTCACAGCAGAATTCTACCAGACATTCAAAGAATAATTGGTACCAATTCTTTTGACACTATTCCACAAGATAGAGAAAAAAGTATCCATCCCTAATTCATTCTATGAAGCCAGCATCACCCTAATACCAAAACCAGGAAAGAACATAATCAAAAAAGAAAACCACAGATTGATATTCTTGGTGAACACTGATGCTGCAATCCTTAACAAAATACTAGGTAAATGAATACAACAACATATCAAAAAGATAATCCACCATGACAAAGTGAGTTTCATACCAGGGATGCCGGGGTGGTTTAACATACACAAGTCAATAAATGTGATGCATAAACAGAATTAAAAACAAAAATCACATGATCATCTCAATAGATGCAGGAAAAGCATTCAACAAAACCCAACATCTCTTTATGATTAAAACTCTCAGCAAAATCAGCATACAAGGGATATAACTTAATGTAATAAAAGCCATATATGATAAACTCACAGCCAACATAATACTGAATGGGGAAAAGTTGATAGCATTCCCTCTGAGAACTGGAACAAGACATGGAGGCCCATTCTCAACACTCCTCTTCAACATAGTAATGAAAGTCCTAGCCAGAGCAATGAGACAAGAGAAAGAAATAATGGGCATCTAACTCAGTAAAGAGGAAGTCAAACTGTCACGGTTAGCTGATAGTATGTTTAACCTGAAAAACCTAGACTCCTCCAGAAAGCTCCTGGAACTGATAAAAGAATTCAGCAGTTTCCAGATACAAATTACTGTACACAAATCAGTAGCTTTTCTATACACCAATAACAACCAAGCTGAGAATCAAATCAAGAACTCAACCCCTTTACAATAGCGGCAAAAAAATAAAATACTTAGGAATATACCTAACCAAGGAGGTGATAGACCTCCACAAGGAAAACTATAAAACACTGCTGGAAGAAATCATAGATGACACAAACAAATGGAAACACATCCCATACTCATGGATGGGTAGAATCAATATTGTAAAAATGACTACACTGCCAAAAGCAATCTACAAATTCAATGCAATTGCATCAAAATACCACCATCATTCTTCACAGAATTAGAAAAAACAACGCTAAACTTAATATGAAACCAAAAAAGAGCCCACATAGCCAAAGCAAGACTAAGCAAAAAGAACAAATCTGGAGGCATCACACTACCTGATTTCAAACTATACTCTAAGGCCATAGTCACCAAAACACCTTGATACTGGTATAAAAATAGGCATATAGACAATTGGAAACCAAATAGAGAACCTAGAAATAAACCCAAATACAGCCAACTAATCTTCGACAAAGCAAAGAAAACAAAGTGGGGAAAGGACACCCTTTTCAACAATTGGGGCTGGGAAAATTGGCTAGCCACATGGAGGAGAATGAAACTGGTTTCTCATTTCTTATCTTGTGCAAAAACCAACTCAAGATGGATTAAGGACTTAAACCTAAGACCTAAAACTATAAAAATTCTAGAAGATAACTTTGGAAAAACTCTTCTAGACATTGGCTTAAGCAAGGATTTCATAACTAACAACGCAAAAGCAAATGCAATAAAAACAATGATAAATATCTGGGACCTAATTAAACTAAAGAAACTAAAGACCTTTTAGCTATTTTTTTTAGCTTTTGCATGCTAAAAGGAAGTCAGTAAACAGACCACCCACAGAGTGGGAGAAAAATTTTCACAATCTGTACATTTGACAAATAACTAATATCCAGAATTTACAACGAACTCAAACAAATCAGTAAGAAAAAAATAATCCCATCAAAAAGTGAGCTAAGGACACAAATAGACAATTCTCAAAAGAAGATATATGACAGATTCCCGGCAAGATGGCCAAATAGGGACAGCTCCAGTCTGCAGCTCCCAGCGAGACCAACACAGAAGACAAGTGATTCTGCATTTCCAACTGAGGTACCGGGTTCATCTCATTGGGATTGGTTAGACAGTGGGTGAGCCCATAGAGGGCAAGCAGAAGCAGGGTGAAGTGTTGCCTCACTCGGGAAGCACAAGGGGTCAGGGAATTCCCTCCCCTAGCCAAGGAAAGTCGTGAGGGACTGTGCCGTGAGGAAAAGAGCTATGCCTACACTGCCAGGGTCCTGGGTTTCCAGCACAAAAATTGGGCAGCTGTTTGGGCAGATACCCAGCTAGTTGCAGGAGTTTTTTTTTTTTTTTCCATACCCCAGTGGTGACTGGAACACCAATGAGACAAAACTATTCACTCCCCTGGAAAAGGGAGTGAAGCTAGGGAGCCAAGTGGTCTTGCTCAATGAATCCCACCCCCATGGAGACCAACAAGCTAAAATTCACTAGCTTGAAACTCTTGTTGCCAGCACAGGAGTCTAAAGTTGACTTAGGATGATGGAGCTTGGTGGGGGGAGGCACCTGCCATTACTGAGATTTGAGCAGGTGGTTTTCACCTCATAGTGTAAACAAAGCTGCTGGGAAGTTTGTGCTAGGTGGAGCCCACCTCAGTGCCACAAAGCTGCTGTAGCCAGACTGCACCTCTAGATTCTCCCTCTCTGGTCAGGGCATCTCTGAAAGAAAGGCAGCAGCCCCAGTCAAGGGCTTATAGATAAAACTCCCATCCCTCTGGGACAGAGCACCTGGTAGAATGGGTGGCTGTGGGCGCAGCTTAGCAGACTTCAATATTCCTGCCTCCTGGCTCTGAAGAGAGCAGCGGATCTCCCAGCACAGCTCAAGATCTCCTAAGGGACAGACTGCCTCCTCAAGTGGGCATTGACCACTCTATTTCTTGTCTGAAAGATATCTCCCATCAGGGTTTGACAGACACCTCATACAGGAGAGTTCTGCCTGGTATCCAATGGGTGCTTCTCTGGGATAAAGCTTCCAGAGGAAAGAACAGGCAGCAATCTTTGCTGTTCTGCAAACTCCACTGGTGATACCCAGGCAAACAGGATCTGCAGTGGACCTTTAGTAAGCTCCAGCAGACCTGCAGAAGAGGGGCCTGTTAGAAGGAAAACTAACAAACAGAAAGCAATAGCATCAACATCAACAAAAAGGACGACCACAGAAAACCCCATCTGAAGGTCACCAACATCAAACACCAAAGGTAGATAAATCCATGAAGATGAGGAAAACCAGCGCAAAAAGGCTGAAAATTCCAAAACCAGAACACGTCTTTTCTCCAAAATATCCCAACTCCTCATCAGCAAGGGAACAAAACTGAATGGAGAATATGTTTGGCAAATGACAGAAGTAGGCTTCAGAAAGTGGGTAATAACAAAGGGCATTACATAGTGGTAATGGGATCAATGCAACAAGAAAAGCTAACTATCCTAAATATATATGCATCCAGGAGAGAGATCCAAGATGGCCGACTAGCAACAGCTCAGGAATGTAGCTCCCAGTGAAAGTGCAGAGAACCAGTGGACGCCGCACTTTCCGACGAATTTTTGTTGCCCACAGACCGCGAGACTCCCGGCAGAGAAGCCACACAGGTCGCCAGCGCGACTCTTTTGGCCGGCGCGGCTCTTTTGCCGGCGCCTGGCGCGGC